>APFE030302342.1:194089-228392 GCA_000404065.3 Pinus taeda
GGAAGGAGCACTGGACAACAGTGAAGCGCGTTTTCAGGTATTTGCATGGCACTAGTGATTATGGTTTGTGCTACCAAAGGAAGACCAAGATTGGATAGAGTATTGGATATACGTGGCTTTGTTGATGCAGACTGGGCTGGAGATCTGGATCAGAGAAGATCTACAAGTGGGTATGTGTTTAACCTATTTGGAGGTGCAGTCAGTTGGATGAGTAAGAAACAATCTGTAGTGGCCCTATCAACTACAGAGGCAGAATACATGGCAGCCACTCATGCAAGCAAGGAAGCAGTTTGGTTGCAGAGATTGTGTTCAAGTATGGGGTTAGTACAGGGAGCTATAAGGATAGACTGTGACAGCCAAAGTGCAATTTCTTGGCAAAGAACCCTGCTTATCATTCAAAGACAAAGCACATTGATGTTCAGTATCACTTTGTGAGGGATATGATAGAAGACAAAAAGGTGTTGCTGGTAAAGGTGGACACTTTGAAGAATACTGCAGATGCATTGACAAAATCTGTGAGCTCTGAGAAGTTCACTTGGTGTAGAGAGACAATGGGCATTTCAGGGTTGGGAAAATGACTAAGCTCTCTTGTGTCCCCCTATGGAAAGAAAACAAAAAGTGGGAGATTGTTGGGTTGTGTTATATTCTTTCCACATAGTTAATAGGGGGTTTGAGGGGTATCCGTAACCATACTTTGTGGGGTCCGGGGCAGCGCCCCAGAAAATTTTGGTTTTGGACCCTATGTTAGGTTGGGCGGACCCACCTATGGTTTTGTGCATGATTTTCGGTCCATGGTTTTGGACGCGATGGTTTTCGGTCCGTGGTATTAGATGCTTCGGCATGTATAAATATGTATTGTAACATTGAAAGGAACATAATGAAAAATCAAGCTGGTAGTCTCGGTTTTGGGATCCAGTGGGAAATCTCTGTGTATATATGTTTTATGTGTTATGCTCTCGCATTTTTATTTTTCCTGTGATTTAGAATTCGTATGTAGGTAATTTCTGTACGGGGTTAAAAACTACAGTTTTGGTGTCAACGAGAAATAAAGATTATGAAAATCCACTGTCATCATCGAATCATCAGGCCACTGATCAACCTAATCCTTCGACTTCAACTTGATCTAAAAATGTTCCACCAGCTATTGCACTAGAATTGACAATAAAACCACCAAAGGGAGTTGTGCATAAATTGACATTTGATCCTCGAGCTCGAGCAACTGATAAATATAACATAGTGGCAGATCTTTCTCAATCACCTTCTGCTATGTTGACAGTCAAGGTGTTACAAAACTGTCCCTCCTAGAAGCAAGCTTTACTGTAAGAAATTGGTAGAATAGATCCTATGGATTCCAATCTTGTGGTTTTTAACCATGCGGGATATACACCACAGTTATCGACACAGTTAACTTTCCTAATTCAAGTAAAAGATCTCAATAAGAATGTTCACCGAATTATTATTGATGAGGGGGCATCTACTTGCATTATGTCAATGAGCTGCTGGAAAACACTTGGTTCACCGTCGTTTTCACAATCACCAACCACATTAAAATATTTTGATGGATAACCATATACTCCTTGTGGGATTTTGAGTAACCTGCAAATCAAACTAGGCGGAAAAACAATTATTGTTGAAGTTGAGGTTGTTGACGGACCCCTCGATTACAACATTTTAATGGGAAGGCCATGGGTATATGCTATGGCTGCTGTGGTTTCCACGTACTTTCGTACTATTGCATTCCCTCATAAGGGTGGAATCAAAGTTATCAACCGACTTTCCTTCTTTGTGAATAGTTCACAAGCTACAGGAAGAATTCAATTGGTACACGGACCCCCGCTATCACTTCAAAGTGTTGGAGTAGGTCTCTTTAAAAATCCTTCCCTAATGGGTACTTTTACACTACCATCATCATGTGATTTGGTGGAAGTGGCAAGAGTAGAGACTTGCAACATGATTTCCTCCACCTCATATTATTTAAGGAGGATTACCAATGATTCTGAAGTTGATAGTAATAATAAGGTTATGACACTAAGCCCCATTGAGCTAGCATAGCAGTCCGTTTTTTCGGCTTGTGTGGCAAACCCAAAGCCATTTTCACCAATTGTATGGGTAGATTGTTCATTAGAATATGGTACTTCTTCGGATCCTTTCTCATGTATACATGCTATGGATGAATGAATCGTCCAATCAATGATGATAAGAGAAGAACCTTGGGAAGATTATCATCATTGTTGATTCGAATTTAAACAGGAACACAACAAATTATAGGGAAAACCGTAAACATAGAGAGGTAGTGGAAATAATAATTCATTTCATTAATGTAAAATTCTAAAATATGCTTAAAACAGAAATGGAAATAAACCATCTAAGGTGATTGTAGCTTATCTTTGAGAAGAGATGTGGCGGCTACATGCCATTGAACTGCGTTACAATGAGGCTTGAAGGCCTATTTAATATTGGGAAACAATGGAAAATCCTAAAAATTGAAAAACCTAACCCTAGAAGATGAAACGCCAAACTGTGGGCTCCGTTTGGTTGAATTGGTACATCAACTTCCCGGGTTCGTAACTTTGGCATATGATCTCCGTTAGACACGCACAATATCTCGTTAGAAATATCTATTCGAGAGCTACAACTTTTGGAAGAGAAATATCCATCCATGGACTGATGTTGCTCTCAGGTTTCCCAAAAAACATCGTTTAGGGTCTCAAAATGGCCCTAAAAGTTCAGGACCCAAAAAACTGCTAAAAATAGTAAACTGTGCTACAATTAAGGAAACTGAAAAGCTGAAAGAAACAATGGTGGGGGTACAAGTGGACTTGGTGGGTGGCCATCATTATACACTTGGATCAATCGTTGCCATCTTCTAGATGACATCGAAGATTATTCAAATGAACTAAACCACCCTTCAGTTGTTGATTTCCTTTCAAATTCAGTTTTCATAGACACAATAGAATTTGAGCAAAACCTGTCAAATATTGAAGAAATGATTTCTATTAATATTTTCACCAAGCCTAATGTTGTAGAGAACATTCATGTTGGCAAATCTTGTTCTCCATCAGAACTTGATAGTTACTGTAATCTCTTTCGTGAATTTCGAGATATATTTGCATGGTCTTATGAGGAGATGCCAAGCATTGACTCTAGTATTGTTGAGCATGAAATAAAAATATACCCTGATGTCAAGCTAGTACGACAGTGGCTTTGACCTATTCATCCAAAGAAATTTGTTGTAGTTAAAGAAGAAGTTAAAAGGCTTTTGCGTGCTGGTTTCATTTACCTTGTACCTCTTATTGACTGGGTTTCTAACATTGTTCCTGTCATGAAGAAACAAGGGACAATTCGAGTGTGTGTCAATTATAGGGATGTAAATCAGGCATGTCCAGAGGACAATTATCCTACTCCTTTTATTGACCAGATTATTGATGAATGTGTTGGATGCAAAATATTCTCATTTATGGATGGTTTTTCTGGCTACAATCAAATCAATATTCGCCCATAGGACCAATCTAAAACAAATTTTATTTGTCCATGGGGTACATTCACGTATAGGAAACTCCCATTTGGTTTGATGGATGCAGGGGCCACATTTCAGAGGGCAATGAACTATGCCTTCCATGACATCAAGAACATTTCTCAACCTTACTTTGACAATTTACCTACTCATTTAGGAAAGCGGACTAATCACCCACAACATTTGAGAGCAATATTTTTATGGTGTCGACACTACAAGATAGACTCAATCCACATAAATATGCGTTTTGTGTTGGTTCTAGTCATTTGCTGGGATTTGTATTGTCTAGAGAGGGGATTCGACTCGATCCATCAAAGGTTCAGGCAATTCTTGATTTTCCTCCACCTTCAAATATTTTACAGTTACAGAGACTCCAAGGGAAGGCTAACTTTCTAAGGAGGGTCATTCCTAATTACGCTGAGATGGCTAAAGGTTTAATAAATCTTTTCAAAAAGGGGATACCCTTCCATTAGGATCAGGTTGTGCAAGCTTCCTTTGATGCTCTTAAAGATACCTTAATTAGAGCATCATTAATGTATTATCCAAATGATCAAAATGACTATTACCTGTATCTCGATGCTGCAGATACAACCATTGTCATGGTTTTAGTCCAAGAGGAGAATAGGATTGAACATCCGATTTATTATTTGAGCTGCAATCTCAATGATATAGAAAGTAAGTACTCTTACATCGAGAAACTAGCTTTGGCAGTTGTGCAAGTTGTTCAAATATTTCGCCATTACATCCTGCTCCGGAAGACCACTATCATTTCAGATTGCAACCCTATGACATACATTTTGTCATGTCGATTGTTGGGGGGGAAATACTTAAAATGGATAGTCATTTTGCAAGAGTTTTATCTGGAATTCATCAATTCCAAATCAAAGAAATCTGTAGTTTTCATGGAATTACTTTGTGACCTTCCCTCGATATCCATTGATTCAACATCTGAACCATCGATCTTGGATGTGTCTCTGTTTCTGATATCGCCATCTGATCCATGGTATGGAGATATACTGATCTATCTATAGACCCAAAATTTCAGGCCTGATACCTCTCACTCACAACAACGACATATTTGATACCAAGCCAAAGATTATCTGATCATTTGGCGACACCCTTTACCATCGTGGTATCAATATGATTTTATAGAGGTGCCTCATGCATGAGGAAGCCGAGAAAGCATTGAATGATTTCCATTTAGGTGCATGTGGTGGACACTTATCATGATATGCAACCGCATAGAGAATTTTCCATGTCGGTTACTTCTGGCCAACTGTATTCAAAGATTGTATTATTGTTGTTAGAAGTTGTCACAGATGCTAGATATATGACCGAAAAACCAGGTTACCACATGCACCATTGCATCCAGTCATTGTTGTTGGACCATTCGCCAAATGGGGCATTGACTTCATGACATTTAACCCCACCTCGGCCGGGGGGCATGGGTATATTATAGTCATCGTTTACTATTTTACCAAATGGGCCAAGGCGATGCCAAAATTAAACAACAGTGGCGAAATGGCTGCTCTTTTCTTTTTTAACCATGTGGTTACCCAGTTTGGTGTACCACAAGCCATAGTTATAGATCATGGGTCACATTTTCGCAATCACATGATGGTTGAGTTGACTGCAAAGTTAGGACTGTCACATGATAGTTCTACCCCTTATTACCCACAAACAAATGGACAAGTTGAGGCCATCAACAAAGTACTGAAGCAGATGTTGTAAAAAATGATAGGGGTTCATAAGTGAAACTGGAACTTAATCCTGTACTCTACCTTGTGGGCATATCAAACCTTGGTGAGAAATGCAACAAGATTCATGCCCTTTCAGTTGGTGTATGGTCTAGAAGCAGTCTTACCAATACAATGGTGAAATTTCATCTCTCAAACTCGCGATTGACTTGTTACCCGAAACTTCTGATGAAGAAGCACGTTTCTTGGAACTAATCCATCTAGATGAAACCCGTCGTGATGCCACATTGGCTAACAAAGTGTATAAGAAACGAATCAAGGCGTAATATGATAGAAATTTCAAGCCTCGTGTCTTCTCAAAATGAGACTTGGTCTTGCTTTACGATCAGGAATATGATAAAATTGGAGCAGGGAAATTTGAACCAATGTGGATGGGTCCTTATATTGTCAAGCGTTTTTTAGAAAAAGATGCCTACGAGTCAGTAGATTATGATGGGATTCCAGTGTAGCAACCCCAAAATGGGTTGTACCTCAAACATTACTATGCTTGATTGTGTGTAGTAAAACTCACTGTATATATGCTTTCGTTGCATGTGTGTGTGTGTCTTTTAGAGTGTTTATCTTATTAGTAATTGGATTTTCATTTGTTGCAGATGTCAGAGTCTTCGAAACCTTTTGTTGGTTACACCGATGGTGCTAGTTGTAGTACGCAGAACTTGTCTTCTGCAGCATGGGCTATTTTTGCTCCAAGTGGCGAGTTAGTGAGTTTTCAAGGGATTTGTATTGGTTGATCGATGTACAACATCGTTGAGTATAGTGTGTTGATTGAACTTCTCTCTGATGCCATGTCACTTGGAATTTGCCGAATCATCATTAGGTTGGACTCACAACTTGTTGTACTACAACTAACAAACATTTGTATTGTATGAAATCCAACAATTTTTTGTATGTTCCTTAGAGTTCGTATTTTGGAAAGGCATTTTGAACACATTCAATATCAACATATTTCCAAAAATATTAACACATTAATTGATTCTCTAGCGAATTATGTGTTAAATAGACATTTGCGACATATGTAAAAGTAATATTTTCAATTCACATCATCAGTTGAATAGGGTTGCATATAACCATAGAAAACTCTGAAAGTAAAATAGATAGGTGTTTTAATTTTTTTTACAAAATTTGTGTCGAAGACACGTTTGGTCATCTGATCCAAAAAACTCAAAATGCATGCAAAACTTCCTAAGTAGATCTAGTGGTGCTCATGATAACAGGTCATAGCTTGTGCTATCATGCGTAAAAGCATCGCCCAACGGCTAGGAACACCAATAATGTGGCACTACAGCCTCGTAGGTAACTCCTTAATCCAGACATCCGGAATACCAAGGGTTAACCCCTCTATGTGATCTTGCAACTCTGCTAAGGTCTCAACCAAATCTAAGTCCTAAAGAATTGCTCTCCCAATGTTTCTCGGTGCTGGACCACTTGCACCCTATTGGTGCCCCACAGGTTGAACAGTACCCACATCTGCATGCATAAGAATGACTTTAGTTTAGTCTTGGAAACATTAAAAACACAAAAACATGTAGAAACTTGAAAAAATCAAAAAACACTTTTGGTCAAACATTTTACCCATAGCACGCCATTTTGCTCCAATTGGTAGAATCAAATCTAGATCTCCACGGAAATCCATCCCTGAGTATGGATTCTCCTCGATAACAAGATGTTGTCGCTCGAGCCAACTGAAGAATGCAGTGGAAAAAATGATTGTTGACTGACCCGCATGTCAAGACATCAATTCGACCCACCTCTGCATACGTGGATCTCTAGGACCAGCTACACCCAATGATACATGATGTTGTTTCATCAATGGGATTCTCTCTAAGGTACAAGAAATTAAGATCGAACCATAGAAGAAATTATTTGTCTTACTAATTTTTACCTTGGTTAGTTGTTCTTCCAGTGAAGAAAGCACAACCTTGCACCAGTTGAAAACTTCTGGCTCTAGACATTCCAGTGCATACTTCATATATGATCTGTTTGCCAGATGTAGTGTCACACTTCTAGCCAATTTTACGATTATGAAGAGGATTGTTCTCAAAGGCAAATCACCTACATCCCTGATGTTTATTTTCCCATCCTTGCTAGGTTGGGTACCTGGCTGACAAAACTGTCTAATATAATCTCTCACCGATTCACCTCCACGAGCAAATCTAGAAAGTGAGATGGGGGCACCTTACTTGACAGTTTGGGAAGAAAGTAAATATCATCAATCGTAATAGGGACCATCTTGTTCCTAATGTGAAATTCTAATCTGTCAGATTCTATGCATGAACAAGGAACAGTAGTAGTTCTATTTGTTGCCTCATTTTGGACAACTTTAAGTATTTGAATAATCCACAGTTTTTGAGGGCCTCAACTGTACCCGGATTGTTTAAGGCATCCATGTCTTGTTCTTTGTTCTCTCTTTCTCGCCATGTAATCGACATTCTGATCCAATGAAAGCTTGAAACACAATCAGAAGCTTAGTTAGGATCCTTTCCATCCAAAAAGTAGGACAAATTTTGGAGCAAACAACTAAATCAAACTTGGGAAACTCGCCCAGTGCAGCCTAGGCATAGAGACAGTGCATTGCAGAGCATGCAACTTTCTATCTAGGTGATCTTCAGTGAAGTTTTCGATGTGAAAGCCTGCACTAATCCCAGGGCGAAAAAATGAAACCCCAGGGGCCCCAAAAAACCCTAAAACTTGCATGAAATGACAAAAGAATGACCTGAAAAGAAAGAAGAGAGGTTAAGCTCGTACCTTGTCCGAACGACTCGAGAAATGGTCCACAGAATCTCTCGCAATCAGCTCATGGAGTTCGAGGTAAAAAACTAGCTCAGAGCACAAAACTGAATGGTAATTTCCAAATGGTAAAAATGTTATGGTAAAAACTTGTTTTATATTTATTTCATGTTCATTAATCATTATTTGGTGGTATTTTGGGCAGGTTTTGCAATTGACTTACATAATTCAACGTGCTCAATTGTAAATTGTACCTTTGACCACAAATCATACTTTTATCTATTTTTCAGCTCTGTTAAAAACGAAAAAGGAACCCCCTTGGAGTCCTCTTTAAGCTCTTTTCAGATTCTCTAAACATGAAAAGATTATTGAGTGCTTCTCCTTTCCATCTTGTTAATGGATTGAAAATGATATCTATATTATATTATTTTATGCTTTTTCAGGCTTGAGATATTAATTTATGGAATAGAACTTGTGGAGTTTTGTTTTTGTCCCTTTTCAAACTCTTTAAACATGAAATGGACCGAGTTATATTTGTCGTTAAACTCATTAAAACATGAAATATCGTCAAACTTGTCCATCTAGACAAGATTGAGTTTCACCTTTGCTAGAGTCATTAAAAAATTAAATAGCTATGGATTCGCCCGAAGGGTGGAATTATACATCAAGCATATGTTATACTCCTCAAGCTTGATAAAAATAAAGAGGTACTGGCCAGCAATGACTGGGGAAAATGGGAAAAAGGGGAAACCACTTTATGGTAGCAGGTCTTTCTTGAACATGAGACTTTCACTCCATCACCATGAATATTTGGGTTGGGTTATTAGCTTGATGGTTATCACACCGTTGGTCTATCATACCATCCATCACTTTGTTTTGGGTCAATGCTACTAGTTCATTTCAGTGTTGCCGACATGTTCAAGAGAAGTCATTCAGTCAAAATTCATCTTTTACAATACCATAAACCTTCATTTTCATGACCGTCATTCCTGAACCTTGTGTCGCTAGTAAAATTCCATCTCCAAGATCATTACACTCGTTTCGTGTCGTTACTGTGGGATACATCAAGGCCTTCTTGCGACGAGTTGCTTCTTGTCAACATCAACTCATTATCCAAGACATTGACTTAGAAAAACCCTTCCAGTACCTTGAGGCTTGCATACATCAATGGCAGGTTTCTCACTTTCGGTGATAGGATGACATCAATTGCCTTCGACCAAAAGACTTTTTATGGTGTTCAACATCAGATCATCCATTCACACTGTGCAGAATGTACTGTAGTGCCTTGAGGATCATTATCATTATCAATGATTTCTCTCGCATTTTTTAATAACTTACATCATTGGCTGGTAATCAAATGGTGTCTTCCCATGTTCAACTTCAGATCACATATTCACATGGTTAGACGTGTACTTGAGCGAATGATTGAACAAGATAAAAGACCGCGGATCTAGTTTCATCCATCTGGGCTGCGATTTTAGCAGTATTATATCATATGTACAATGGCTTTACATTGATAGTCGTTCCAATCATGGGTCTATATCTATAGATGGCTATTTATGTACATGTAATGAAAGTTTATAATTTGAGCATGGGTATGCCTTCCCTTAGTGATTCATGTAAAAATAAAAAATCATGATATATGTATTGTAATTGATGCAGGTCACCTTCCACTTTGATACCTCCTCATCACATCGTAAAGCATTTCATTCGACATTGGCATTTTTTTGACTTCATGCTTTAGGGGGCAACTGTTACAGATCCATTTGGGCACATCAATACCATCATCTAGATCAGTGTTTTTAGGGCTCATCAAATCCTATTTTCAGTTGCTACATGCCCTAAACAAGTCATCCCTTTGAATGCCTCCTTCCCAGACAGTTTCATGACTTGAAGACATCCAGAAATGGTCTTTAGAGGGACCAGTACAGGTAGGCCCATGTAAGGGTGCATTGCAGAGCAGTTAAGTCCATGCCAGGGTGCTCTGTAGAGCACTTAGGCTTCCTTTCACCTACGTTGGGCGAGTTTGGGTGAGTATGAAAATTGGCTTTGAAGCAAGTAATGTAATCCTACAATTTTTTCGTGCTTTTGATGTGAGGTGGATGGGATCCAAGCTGGAGGAATGAATTTGAATCAGACAAAATGGTTGTAATTCCTTCTTTTATTCAATAAAGTATTTGAACCTTTCTCCCATATGTTTGTATTGTCTTATAATGCTTATATGTGTGAAATGTATAAGATTCCATTCAATTATATTCAATAGATCTTTTTCTTTGATCGATTCTTTGTTTTATGTTGTGTTTACAGGTACTTCTCAAGCGTATTAAGTATGAGAAGGAGTGACAGGATCGATACAAAGGAGATGAGAGGAAAGCGAAACTACAAGTAGGTCTTCTCATCTTATCTATTACTTATAGGAAAAGACTAAAATACTTTAAACTGTTGTTCTAGATATGGCTACTTATCTAGGGAATTCGTATTTATCCGTAGATAAATTCTCCAAAACAGTAAGCATTGGTGCAGAACATAGGTGATTATTCAAATCAAAGAACGCTCACTATTGGGTTTCAACCAAAAGAACTTTTCTTTCGATCCGCCCTTGGTGACTTGACTTAAAGCCCAAGTGATATGAGAGAACCCTAACATGAACCTACGGTAGAAATTTGTAAGACCAAAAAAGCTGCGGAGCTCATTGTTATAAAATTATATATTACAAAGCATTGGAACACATAAAATATTTCAGAAATATAAACACAGAAAACACATAAAACAAGAGAGACAAAGATATATGTGGTTCACCCAATTTGGGTATGTTCACATAGAAACAACTAGTCCTTACTTTTATATTATCTAGCAGAATGAAGAGATATAAGCTACAACAGATCCTTTGTAATTCCCTCTTCACTCTCACACAATCTCCTCTGTATTCTTGTTCAGAATACGCATCTACATAGTCACAATACAATTCCCTCATATATTGAGAGGGGTTACCTTCTAGGGAAAAAACCCCTAAATTAAACATAATTATTATCGTTAGATTTCTACCTAATGAATGACCCAGATTGACTACAAAATTACAACATTTTATAAGGAAATTTTATATCTATTTTTAGCTTCATGGATGTTGTGCCCAATCCCCCACTAGGGCGGATCCTAAAGATCATTTTTGGCCCTCTTAGACCCCCCTTGCAATGCAAATAATGAGCGGTTTTGCTGCCCCATTACGAAATGGGATCCAATGCAGTGATACCCTTGAATAAAGAAGATAATCAAGCTCCAAACCCGACAATCTCCCACTTGGAGATTGATTATAGCAGCTCCAATGCTATTTCATTGGTTGGATAATGACTCCAATTTGGACCTGATTGTTTCTCATCTTCATCATCATACTTGAAGACCAATTGAAACCAATAAGAATCTCAGTTTCTCCCTGATTACAACTTTTTTTAACATATCTGCAGGAATCTGGCTAGTGTGTATATTCCCAGCTTCAACTATCCATCTTCCAACACTGACCGTATGAAATGGTACTTGACCTGTATATGTTTAGCCTTGGAATGAAATGCAGAGTTCTTTGCAAGATGTATGGCACTCTGGGTGTCACTCTATAACCTACCCAACTCCTTCTTCCTACCTAATTAATCTAGAAACCTTTGTAACCAAATCATTTCTTTACTAGCGTATGTAGCAGTAACATACTCTGCTTCTATCGTTGAGAGTGCAACAACACTTTGCAGTTTTGAAACCCAACTGGAAATTGTTCCACCTACAGTAAACACATACCCTGTGGTGCTCCTCTTGTTATCTCTATCACCCACCATATCGGCATCAACATATCCCTGTAGAGTAATGTTTTAATCACCAGAGCATAATGCTTGATTTGTGGTACCTCTCAAATACCTGAGAATCCAATTCACCACCATCCAACGTTCTTTTCCTGGATTGTTCATGTACCTGCTTACAACTCCCACTGCATGTGCAATAACAAGCCTTGTGTAGACCATTGCATACATTAAGCTTCCAATTGTTGATGCATATGGAACTTTAGACATTTAAGCCATTTCTTCCTGAGTCTAGGGACACACCTCCTTACTTAGTTTGAAATGGCTAGCCAAAAGTATACTAACTAGTTTTTCATTCTGCATATTAAATATTTTCAACACCTTTTCACTTTGAGACAATGTTAATTTATGATTCTTCCTGCCTCTGGTTATTCTCATACCAAGGATTTGTTTTGTAGCACCCAAATCCTTCATTGGAAATGAGTTTGCCAATTTTCTTTTGATATCATTTATTTCCTACATGTTAGAACCTACAACAAGCATGTCATCTACATACAATAACAATATAATATAACTTCCACCATTTTTCCTTTTGAAATAAGCACAATGATCATAGTGACATCTAGTATAACCTTGTTCAAACATAACCATGTCAAATTTTAGATACCACTGCCTTGGATCTTTTTTTAAGCCATGCAAGCTCTTCTTCAACCTTCACACTAGTTTCTTCTTCCCTTTTACCTCATATCCTTGTGGCTGCTGCATATATATCTCTTCCTCAAAATCCCCATGGAGAAAGGTTGTATTTACATCTAACTGCCCAAGATGCAAATCTTCAGTTGCTACTAGACTTAAAATAGTTCTAATTGAAGTCATTTCAACAACAGGAGAAAATATCACATCAAAGTCTATACCCTTTTCCTGTGCAATCCCCTTCACCACATGTATAACTTTATACCTTCTTCTACCTCCATCTTCTTACTTCAACCCGTAAACCCTTTTATTTTGCAATTTTGTTTTACCTGCAGGCAACCTGGCTAAGTCCCAAGTATGGTTATGTACTAAGGATTCCATCTCTTCTTTCATGTCTTGTTCCCACTTCTTCCTGGTTTCTACCTGCACTTCTTCTTCATAACATTCTGGTTCACCAGAATCATTCAAAAATACATAATATAATGAAGGAGAGTATCATTCAGGGAGTCCACTTATCTTGGTAGATATTCTAACACCACTTTCAGGTGTTTGATGTGCTTGTTGCTGTTGTGGTTGTAGTTTTTGTTCTGACTATTGATCATTATGTTTTTCAGGCACCTGCACTTTTTTTGTGATCTCATCAAGCACTGTGTATTCTCTATTTTATTTTTCCTGTTTCTTTTCCTGCATCTAACCCTTATACAAAACCTTTTCATTAAATATGACATCTCTGCTCTTAATGATTTTGTGTTTTTCATAATCATAAAAGCGATAACCAAAATCGTTAACACCATATCCAATAAAGGTACATTTCTTTGATTTTGCCTCAAGATTTGTTCTATTTTATTTATTAATGTGGTCAAAGGCTTCACAACCAAAAGTATTTAAAAATGAGTAGTTTACCTTTTTACCAGTCCATGCCTCCTCTGGAATACAACCATCCAAGGAAATTGAAGCCCATTTGTTTATTACATAAATAGCAGTATCTACAACATCTACCCAAAATTGTAAAGGCAATCCTGCGTGCAATCTCATGCACCTTGCAAGCTCCATGATTGTCCTATTCATACTTTCTGACACATAATTTCTTGTGGTGTTCTTGAAACTGTCTTCTCTCTGTGAATTCCATTCTCTAAACAATACCTATCAAACTCTTTGCTGCAATATTCACCTCCATTTTCTGATCTGAGACACTTCAACCTTTTTCTTGTCTCAGTTTCAACCAAAGCTTTCCATTTCTTGAAAGTATCAAATACATAAGATTTATTTCGAATACAATAAATCCAAGTTTTTCTGGTTGCATCACCAATAAAAATAACATAATAATGAGAGCCATCGAGAGATGATACCTAAGCAGGGCCCCATATATCTATATGCACAAGCTATAATTGTTTGATGTTCTTTTCTTTTCCACCTATGAGGAATTTGACTCGCTTGTATTTTCCATAAACACAATTCTCACTTAATTCCAAATCAAAATGCTTCAAACCTGTCAACAAATTTATTGAGTGAAGAATCTGCATCCCCTTCCCACTCATGTGCTTGAGCCTATGATGCGACAATGCCATATCTTCTCTTGTAGAGGTTAAAACTTTAACGTAATTAGAAATACTATTGCATAAACACAATGTATCGACCTTTTTCCTTTTTCTATTACCAGGGCTCATTTAGTGACCTTCCAGGTTTTATTTGTAAGAGTAGTTGCACAACCTTCACCTCCCAACTACCTTGTTGAAATTAGATTTTTCTTTAGATCTGGAACAATTTCCATTATGTTGTTTTATGAAAACTGTACCCATTCCAATTATTTTACAGGGTTTATCATCACTCAATGAACTTGTCCAAAATCTCCTTGAACATAATCCTAAAAATGTTTCCTATCAGGTGTGGCATTGAATGAGGCCCCTAAATATACCACCCAGGAATCAATAATATTTTCTATTGAAAGAATCAAATAATCTTGCAACACATCACCTATCACATTCACTTCATGATTGTTTTCTTGTTGCATGACTCCTTCTTTTCCCTTCCAAGACTTGCAGTCTTTCTTCAAGTGTTCTTTCTTCCCACATTTCCAGCACACTATCCCTGATTTGGACTTGGATCTGCCTCTCTTTAACTTACTGTGATATCCTAGGCTCTTTCCTCTTTCCATTTTTATTCCCCTAGTCTCTACAGTAAAAAAATTACCTAATGTATCATTGGAGCTTTTCCGTCGCATTTCGTCATTAGGGAAAATTTTAGGGGCTAATATTCGCCTATGGGCTAATTTTATATACTTTTTCCAAAAAAAAGATTCGCTAATTTCCATTTTTTTGTAAAAATGATTCGCCCAAATTTTATAGAATGAAATTATTTTACCTTAAAAATCGCCAAAAAATTATATATAGACTATATAAAAATATTATAAATTTGAATATTTTTACAGAAATATCTCCAAACATTTTATAGATTTCATATTATGGACTAGTGCGATTTGCCAAGGTTTCTAAACTTTAAGTTAAATTTCCATCCTTAAAATTTTCCTTGTGAATCCTCGCTAAGGATTGCACCGACAACTTCATCAAACTTTAAAGTACTAGATCCAGAAACAGAGTTACTAATGGCCATAACTAAACCATTCCAACTTTTTGGCAATGAGCATAGAAATAACAGAGCCCTAAATTCATTATCAAAAGTTACCCATACAGAACTTAACTGGCTGGTAACTGTATTAAATTCATTTAAATGATCAACAACAAATCCACCTTCTGACATCTTCATATTAAATAAGTGCTTCATAAGAAATATCTTATTTCAGGCTGAGGGTTTTTCATATAGTTTGGCTAATGCCGACATTAACCCCTCTGTTGTCATTTCCTTTGAAATATTAAAGGCTACTAACACCTCTAGGCACAATTGTATTGTTCCAAGTGCCTTTCTGTCGAGAATATCCCATTATGTGTTTGTCATACTCGTCGGCTTCTTTTTTTTTCTGCTCAATGGTAGGTACATATCTTTCTGATATAAGTAATCTTCCATCTGCATCTTCCACAGCTGGTATTTTTGGCCGTTAAATTTTTCAACCCTAAACCTACCATCTTCCACCATTACTCCCACTCGAACCAAGAACCCTTCTCTCCTACAAGCTTATTAGCTAAATAGACCTTCGAATCTAATACCATTTGTTAGAAAATTATAAATTACAAAGAAAGGGAACACATAAAATATTGCAGAAATATAAACATAGAAAAGACATAAAACAAGAGAGACACATATATAAGTGGTTCACCCAATTTGGGCTACATCCACGAAGAAATAGTTAGTACTTGCTTTTATATTATCGAGCAAAATTAAGAGATATAACCTACAACAGATCCATTCTAATTCCTTCTTAACTCTCACACAATCTCCTTTTTTTTCTCATTCAAATTACACATCTACATAGACGCAATACAATTCCCTCATATATAGAGAGGGGTTACCTTCTAGGAAAAAACCCTAAATTAAACATAGCTTCTACTGTCAGATTTCCACCTAATGAACGACCTAGATTGACTATGAAATTACAACATTTTACAAGGCAATTTTACATCTATTTTTAGCTTCAGGGGTGCTACCCCCCTGGTCCCCCCTTGTAGCACAAATAATGGGCAGTGTTGCTGCTCCATTACGAACTGGGTTCCATTGCGGTTATACCTTTGAATAAAGAAGATAACCATGCTCCACACCCAACACTCTATTAGAGTGGTTGGGTTGGCCAATCTTGAATGACTTGTATCTTGGATGGGTCCACATGTACACCCTGCTCATCAATGATGTACCCCAAATATTGAACCTGGGTCATCCCAAAGGTATATTTCTCCAAGTTAGCATAGAACTTGTGTTGTCTATGAATTTGAAGGACCTATAGAATACGGTGGAGATGCTCTTGCCAACTCTCGTTGATGATCAAGATGTCATCTAAATACACCACCACGAATGCATTGGTGAAGGTTTGCAAGATGTCGTCCATCAATCTCATGAAGGTTTCTGGGTCGTTCATCTATCCGAACAACATGACCAACCATTTGAAAAAGCCCTCCTTGGATTTGGAGGCATCCTTCCACACATCAGAGGTTTTGATAGGCACCTAGTGATAACTTGACTTCAAGTCAATCTTGTTGAAATATCCCCCCCCCCCCCCCCAAAGCTGGTCTAGAAGGTCTTCAGTTCGTGGGATTGGGTACCTATTCCACACAATGATCTTGTTCATCGCCCAATAGTCAATATAGAGCCTCTAGGTCCAATCCTTCTTCTGTACGAATACAATCAAGCCCATAGGGTGATCAGCTTGGCTTGATGTGCCTTTTCTAATGTAGTTCTTGAATTGACCTCTTGATCTCATCGTTCTCCAGAACAGAGCGTTGATAGATCGGTCCATTGGGAAGCAACGTGCCTGGGGCCAGATCGATGGAATGCTTGACCTGACAGGGTAGAGGTACCCTTGTGAGTGAGGAAAAAATATGTTGTGCAGAGGAGATGTGCCTAGAATTCGTGGCCACAACCTTCTTCATGCCTTGGGGGCGAATCATAAGAAAAACAAATTTCTTGGTTTGTGAAATGATCTGAGTGCATTGCTTTGCAGTGATCAAAGAGATGGCGGTAGGCGAGGCTACATCCAGTATCCTGTAAAACTTATTAGCCAAAGTAATAATCATAGAATGAGGTCTAGACTCATATACATCATGTCACTTCTACAAGTATGGTTGTCCTAACAATACATTAGAAACCCCAAGAGGAGCAACGTCACACAATACCTCATTCATGAAGGGCTTGATGCTATAGGGAAGGTGAAACTACTAGCTGACGCGAAGATCTTGTCCTTGGTGAAGCCACTCGATGGTGTATGGTTGTGGATGTGATGTAGTATTTAGGCCCGACCAATTCATGACCTTTGTTGAAATGAGTTTCTTTTGGAAACCATTATTGACAATGAACTGAAAGGGAGAACCCTTTACCCACATTTGTCAGCGGAAGAGGCATTCTCCCTCCTCTGGATCTTTAGGCTGAATTTTCTGGATCTTTGTGGTGGCCATGGTGGCACTGGGCTCCGCATCAATGATTGGCTTCCCTTTGTTAGTTCCCTTATCGGGTTCTGATTCAGAGTCAAAACCTACGTCTGATTCAGAAGACTTCGGGTCATCCACCAATGACTGCTTGGCCTGACACTCACTTGTATTGTGAGTGGAGCTCTTATGGAACTTACACCATTTTCTCGTGTCATTCTTTGTCTTCGTGGTGTTGTTCTTTGCTTGTGGCTTTGATGAGTTTTCCTGGGTAGCCCCGCCTTGGCTTGGTCATTTGTTCTGTGGTTTGGGGGTGCCTTTTCCTTGCTTTGGATTCATATATCCAAAGTCCCACTTATTCTGTTTAAACTTCTGCTTAATCTTTACAACTCACCGATACATTGTGCCGAGCGAGGAGATGTCCAGGAACTCCATCTCATCCTGGATGTACTTGTGTAGACAGTGGCGGTAGTTGAGCACCAAATTCCGCTCAGTATCCTTGATACCGAGCTTCGTGCGAAGGGTATGGAAAGTATTTGTGAACTCTTACACATCTTGGTCCCTGCCCTACCATAGTGTGGTCCACTTTATGTATTTTTCTTCATAGCTCCCGAAAAGGTAATAATGCTCCTTGATGGTGTCTTGGAAAGAATTCCAAGTGGGTGCAGCTGAATACAACGAGGGTTCACTTTCATACTTTTGTTCACAGTAGGTTTCCCACCAGTCCTTGACGTGTGGGGCAGCTTTAAGAAGTGCAAAAGTAATGTTTTCCCGATTGGGAAAGTCATGAACTGAAAAATATCCTTCCAACGAATTTAAACATTTATCTATGGCGTATTCATCTGTCAAGCCTTAAAATATGGTAATATTGAAGTTAACATGTACCTTAAAAGGAGTAGCACCTCCAGAGTGGTTGCTGGATGAATATGCATCACCTGTGGGTAGTCGTCGCAAGATTTGGGCAAAGTTATCCATCATTGCGTCCCTCTATCGCTCGAGGGCTTCCTCGAGCAACATTTTGAAAGGATCTCCTATCCCCTTGTCTTTATTTTCTTCCTCCATGGGATGTCGTCGGGTTTTTCGAGGCTGATCTTGAAATGGTTCAACTAGATCGAGCCCAAACTCCTTATGCCATGACCTCGTTGGGGACATGCAAAGAAAAATAGAGAAAGAGTAGATCGCTCTGATACCACTGATCAAAACTTAAACATGAATTCTACAACTTACAGATATAATCATAAACACGGAGATGAAACATAAAAACACTTCATTTCATTAATAGCAAAATATCGAACTATGCTTACAAACAAAATGGAAATAAGATAGCTCGGGTGATGGTAATGTTTCTTTGAGAAGAGATGCGGTGGCTACATGACTCTAAACTGAGTTACAATGAGGCTCGAGGGCCTTTTTATTATTGAACAATAAGTGAAAACCCTAAACAACCAAAATCCTAACCCGAGGAGATGTAACACCAAGAGTTTATGGGCCCTATTGGGGTTAGTTGGGTAGCCAACTTCCCGGAACTCGTATGATACCTCATTGGAAAGAACTCTATGAGGAATACAATTGTTGACGTGATTTCATTAATTATCACCAAAATAATGTTTCCAAAAAAATGTCGTTTAGGGCCTCAAAATAACTTTAGAAGTTCAGGACCCGAAAAACTGCCAAAAATAGTAAATTGTGCTACAATTAATGAAACTAAAGAACTGAAAAAAACAATGTTGAGGGTCCAAGTGGAATAGATGGGTGGCCACAAGTATCCACCT
Source organism: Pinus taeda (assembly GCA_000404065.3). Classification (NCBI taxonomy): domain Eukaryota; kingdom Viridiplantae; phylum Streptophyta; class Pinopsida; order Pinales; family Pinaceae; genus Pinus; species Pinus taeda. The sequence goes on from APFE030302342.1 coordinate 213,362, forward strand.
GGATCAATATGTTTTTCTTTCAACAATATTTTTGGTTGAAGGTGTCATTGAACACCAAGGACGATGTTTCTCCAGGGGGGAGGGTTTTGTAACAACCCCGGGAAAATTCCATGTAATAAAAGTTAATAAAGAAAAAATAGTAACCATGGTTATGGGACACTTATTCCAAGCTAAGTGTTGGGAAAAAAATCTCAGTGTGGGTGTTCATTTGGTTTAGTATGGCTAAGGAAATTGGCAAAGGAAATGACAAAGGCCTTGGAAAGGCATGAAGCATTAATTGACATTTTATTTATGAAAGTAATGGAAATTAGGAGAAAAGAAAGGCGAAAGGTCACAGGTTGCATGTGAGGAGGAAAATAATGGAAAATGAAGAAAATAGAGGCCTCATTAATAAAAAGGCTTTTGAGGATAAGTTGGTACAATTTGTTAGTTTTACATTTTGTTAGTTCAGTTTTGGAGCTCTCTCTCTATTGCCTCTCTCACACTCTTGTATATTTAGATTTTTCTTGGAGAACTTTAACATTGGATTAAGAAAAGAAGATAAGGCTAAAAAAAGTGAGGATCAAGCAAGGAAGACCATGATCAAGCAACTACATCGAGATTATTTGCAGGTATCAATTTTCACGTGTGATTTCCTTGCCAGATTTGCCATGCATGGTAGATGCAAGTGTTTATTTGGCCCTCTTGTTGTCATTGGCATGGGTTTTTCTAGGTTTGTAAGTGTTCTTCAACCTTGCCTTTCCATATCCAGATAGCCATGATATGATGGGTTCTCATGTTTTGGTAGAGATGGATTGCCAGATGGATTCAAAAATAAGTGAGGTGCTATCTGAAAGAAAGAACACATGGCTTAATGATCCTTGAATCATAATATGTATTGTAGTGAAGCCTTTTCCTATTAACCTCTGAACCAGACTGTGGCTTGCGTAAAGTCATATTTTGTGTTACTTCGGTGGGCCTAGGAATCCTCATGGGTGAATGACGGGATATATGGTAAATCCTAGAGGTGGGTGCCCTCGATCAGGCCTATGAATCCTTGGCCAGTGAATGGCAGGATATACAATAAATTTTGGAGGGTGGCATCTTGATTACACCTAGGAATCCTTGACCATTATATGGCAGGATGTATGGTAAAGCCTAAAGACTTTGAGATAGAAAATTCCTCCTGTTGTAGGTGGAGGAATCTGGTGGCATCCATATTTGTTTAGGGCCTAAATATCTAGTGGGGATTGCGGTATATCCTAGTTCTATTGATGAGGGTGAGGTGGTGTAGCCTTATGAATACCTGGTTGATTTTGGTTATGAGTCCCACATTCATGCTTGGAATATGGCATGAGGGTGATTGGCTGAAAGAAAGATTTGGTTTAGCCAATCTATGGTTGGGTTATACGTGGAAGTCCCATACCTGGTTGGCTTATGCATTCATTTATAAGATTTCCTTCTCCTTGGTATTTCATGTGTAAATGTAGTGGTTTGTATGTGGATTTTATGACTATTGTATCCTTATGATTTATGTTGTTTATATGTTGGTTATGAGTATGTTTTATGATAGTGATGATGTATGAATTTCATCATGTTTTGATTTGTAAATGAATGAACAATGAATATATGACCTAATAGATAATGCAAATAATGTGATAAGGCATCAATGTTTCTTAGTGATTCTCATATAAGTATGAGATCCCTATGCTAAGATTTGTTGTTATGACCTGTAGAATGCATATTTGTGACATGTTTGACGAAATTCATGTCATTGTTAGTAGGGGTCCAGTGAAGTCTTGTTCAAGTATTTTCATTAGTATCATTGTTTCAATTTTACTTTTCATTTCTGGAAGTTCCCTGGAGTTTCAGACAATGGCCTGAGTCCCAGCCCTAAAAAAGTGGCACATAATCTGAGGCCACAGGCTTAGAACTAGCTGAAAAATACCCTAGTTGCTTGCATGCCCTTGATGTGAAAGTGACTAGAGGGTCCCATCCGCATGCATGCCCATGTCATGGTAGCAACTGAGGCTCTAGGTCAATAAAATGTTAAGTTTCCTTAGGGTTTGGTCACCTGGAAAGGTTCGTTGACCCCTAGAGGCTCTATAGCATGTGTGTAAGGTCAATTTCGTTTTGTTTTGTTGGTTCCACTTCCTTAATTATATATGGGGAGTTGAATTAGATCATTGTAGTCTCTCGTCACATGTTTACCCCAAAGGGCCGATTAGCTTGGATAAATGTGGGAGAAGCGTGTTACATTTATGCATCTCATGTGTGTATGCATATTGATAATTTTCATAGAGTTTATTAATTGTGATGTGATGTCAAACTTACTTGATTAGTTTCTACTTTAGTAAGATGCATTGTATTAGGCATGTTGTATCTCATTATCAACATTCCGTTTTCCTATATTTTCTTTTAAGATTTTATTATCTCTTATGTATTTTGGTTGGTTTTCACTTTTCATTAGTAAAGAGGAAAGACATTGGGATATTATATGTTATTTGTTATACATAGGGAAAATTTTGTTGAGAGAAAAAATTTATGTGATATTTTAGAATTATTATTAACAATAGTTCAAATAGATGTAATTTATTATCCCCTGTCACGACAAGTATAACACACTAGATACTGTGTTGACCATCTATTAATCAACTATTTAGATAATGTGTATCTATTAATAAACTATTTGACGAAAAATCAAACAAGAATCTACAAGGCTAACTTTATAAACAAAATTAAGTAGTTAATTTAATTTAATTTAATTTTATTCATTTCAATTGCGATTGGCTGAATGGGTTTCTCTCTTATTGTGTAATGATGAAATTCGTTGCCTGATTGTACCTATGTGATCTCAATTGTGCAGAAAAATGAAAATTGATTTGACACTGCATTGAGTAGATGAACGATGGATCTGGCAAATCATATTTATATCTCAAATACCACAATTTTCACTATAAGAAGGTTGGGTACGTGGCATCCCATCCAATCCGATCATTGATATGATAGTCTTTTGACATTATAGTTAGGAGCCAATCATGCATGTTTCTTTCTATAATTTCATTGTTAATCCAATTATCTATTTATAAGTTGTTCTCATGATTCGTGTGCACGAAGCAACCAATTTTATAATATTTCATTCATTGTTTTAATGTTGGACACATCACGATTCATGTTTCCCAACCACATAAACAACATATGTAGAGTAAGAAAGTTAGGTCATGCCTCACACAGATCGTACATATAACATAGTGATTGATATAAATGTGCATTTATTCATTAACAACAAATATGGATAAGATATATTCTAAAAGCAAACATAAATGTGCCTAGAAATATTCCACTCAATTATTTTTTTGGTATTTTGGTATTTATCAAGACAACTATAAATTATAATACGTTAGTATTATCATTTCTATTTCTAAATTGTAATACATTAATATTATCTTTCTATATATTTTGATTTTTTTAAAACTCTTTAATTTTTAATCTTTCAAAATTAAAATATTTTTAAAAAAATTAATTAATATCTTTAATAATAATAATGATTTTTTATATAATTAAAATTATAACAACATTAAAAAAAAAACATACCCATATTCTTATTATTTTCCGTTCAGCACATATGACTTTCCAAAATTCATGGCATCATAATTAATATTTTTTATTTATTAAAGAGTTAAATCCATAATTAAACATGGAATTCACACAATTTGAGGATTTCAAATAAATAGTGATTCATTGCACATAGAAGAGAATAAATATCATGTCATTTTCATCGTTCACATTTAAAAAATTCGTAGAATTGAGGCTTATGTGATCCATCATAGTTATAATAAGAGCTTCGGCGTAAATCACATGAAAAATACCTTGGTCGACGCGTTTCGAACCAACTAGTGTGGTTCATCGTCAGGACAAGTTGAAGAAATAGATCAGGCCTAGCATGTTAAATAGACTGAGCAGAGACTCCAACGGCTACCTAACGGCTATTTTTGACTTTAGGACCCAGGCCAAAATTATATTTAATCTTATTATTTTTTTATTTTATAATTCTATTTCTAGAAAATAAGAGAATTAGGTACAATAATACTGAGGGCTAATAGGAATCCAAAGAAATTTTTTATTAGTATTTTAAATAAATAATTGTATGGTTATCTTTAAGTTATTATTAATTAATTATTGTTGATAATTTCCTTTACATAAATAAATATATATTCTTTATTATTTATTTATTTCTTGGATTATATGTATATAAGGTTTATTAATTATCAGGTTATGTTAATATGTTTTATAAAATTAATCATCTTCTAATATTTATGCCATTGTTTAAGGGTAGTTTGAAAAGTATAAAGCAGGAAAATAAAATAATTATTTATTTCTTGAGATATATATATATTATTTTAATAATATTAAAATGCGGTGGAATTATCTAGAAAAGCTATATATATATATCCATTAGTTTAAATAGCTGAAAATAAGTAACTAAATAGAAGCAATCTCAAATAACAATAACAAAATAAAAATATCAATAAAAGTAATAGAAGTAGCCCCAAGAATATATCGTAGTTTAGATACGGGGAAACGGGGCGATCCATCCAGCAGAGAATTTGCGAGCATGCAGCAGACCTGAGACATGGAAGAACTAAGACCTCAGCCTTAGCTGAGCCAGTGGATAAGACTAAGCACCATGTCTGTATAGAGGAGGCCAAAGTCATCGCCAGAGTGGATCGGTTCCATCATCGCAAGTTAAGGGAGGCTATTGAAATTGAGGGTAGACCCAATAATCTCAACAGAGATGATGGTTGGAAGGTAAGTAGAAGTTGGATCCCTGCCCTGTCGTCTTAGGGTTTCTTCCTTTCCCCCCCGCCCCTTTGCGCATCCTGGATGCTTTTGTTTAATCTTTTCATCGCTCGCGGCTTTATGTTCTCGCCTATATATTGGGTTCCTCCTGGATTTAATGGTGATTATTTTTATTAAAAGATATATATAATTGAAGGTATTAATCTAATCTGATGAGGATCCTTCCCCTGTTTGGTGGACAATTATTTATCTCATTATGTTATTAGTATTGGTGTATCTAAACTAGTTACTCATTTTCAGCTATTTAGCTAATGGATATATATATAGCTTTTCTAGATAATTCCTCCGCATTTTAATATTATTAATATAATAGATTTATTTATATATATAGATATATATGTAATTATCTCAAGAAATAAATTAATTATTTTGCTCTTTTACTTTTCAAACTAACCCTTAAGAATGGTATTAATAATTAGTAAATTTAATAATTTTATAAACATATTAACATACCTTTAATAAATAACTCTTATATATTTAATCAAGAATCTAATAAATTAATAAAGAATATATATGTATTTATGTAAAAGAAATCATTCAAACAGTAATTAATAATAATCTTTAAAATAACCATTAGTATTATTTTAATAAATTAATTACTTTGGATACCATTCGCTCAGTTATGAACTGTACCTAACTTCTCTTATTTCTAGAAAGAGAATAATATATTATAAGATTAAATTTATGGCCTCGGTCCTAGAGTCAAAAATAGCCGTTAGGTCTCTGCTCTGTCTATTTAAACATGCTAGGCCTGATCTATTTCTTCAACTTGTCCTGACGATGAACCACACTAGTTGGTTCGAAACGTCGACAAAAGTCTGTTTCATGTGATTTACGCCGAAGCTCTTCTTATAACTAAGATTGATTTAGTTCATATATAATGAAAAGAATGGAAATAAGATTAATTTCGTTCATGTGTAATGAAAAGAAAAGAAAATTTAGGTTGAAAAAAAGTAAATATTAAGCATCATATATTAAGATAATATTTAGTTCACTCATTCTATTTATTAAAATATTAATTTATTTTTATATAAAAAATAAAATGAAAAAATATTAATCTAATCATTAACTTAATACATTGTAATTAATATTTGCTATTGGCAACGTGAACAAATGATTGACTTTAATTGGTATTTAATACAAAGCATTAAAAATCAGACTTTATGAACAATGTATCTAGTTTAGACTTTACTTAGGGAAGACTTTTTATAAAATAAAACAGAACTGAAGGACAATTGCATGTGTAAGAATTATAAATAAATTCAACAGCATCTTGACAAGATTATTAATCAATGCACGATCCCAGAGGACACTGCAGAGTTGATTTTAAATTTGAAAAAAAAGGGCATTCGGTGTTGCAGGCTTGTTATGTTATGGGCAAATTTTATTTGGAAAAAATTACTGTTTTCCAGGTAAATTATCTTTTTGTAAGGTTATCGGATGAGTTTTAGTGGTCTTAACCAGAGAGTATTAATGTAACAGGATTCAACAACGTGATTTAACATAGAAAAGAATGAAAGGCATGGGTTTGCAAAAGGGAAATATTAAGTGCTATATATTGTGTCAATGATTATTTTAGTGGATTTTCATGTTGTTTATTAAAATTTATATTATTCTTATCTAATAATGGTTTAAGTGCTTTTCCATTTTGCTTATTAAAATTTATGTTATTCTATTAAAATTTATGTTATTCTAGTTCTAGATAAGATCAAAAAGCAAGTACTGAGTCATTTATTAGCGTAAATAAGATCAAAAAGTAAGTACTGGGCTATTTATTAGCTTAGATAGGATAAAAAGAAAAACGTGCTGAGCCATTTATTATCTTAGTGCATGGTGTTTAGTATTTGTTGTTGGGAAAATGGACAAATGATTGACTTCACTATGTGTTTAATCCAAAACGTTACAAATCTTCCAAGTTGATTTTCAGGTGGGAAAATGGAAATGCTTTTTAAAAAAATAAAAAAGGTATTCATGTTTTAGAAATAATTTTAAGAATGAGGTATTTATTTCATAAAATAAATTTAAAGAATTTTATATTAGCAATGAGAAAATTTATAATTTTTTTTGTAAGGCTGTAAGATAATTTTTAGTGGTGTTGAGTGGGAGTGTATTAATGTAAAATAAGACTAAACAAAGTGATATCATATACAACAAAACATAAGGTAGAGGGTTGGGAAAGGGAAAATATTAAGCACCATCCACTAAGTTAATGATTGACTTAGTGCCTTCTCAACTTATTTAGTAAAAGGAGTTGTCTATAATGCGACTTTTTGGAGATTCCGGTGATGGAATCCGGCGGAAGAAATTGAGTTTAAATCTTGATTTGTTGCAGTTAAAATGGTGTTTTAACTGCATATTTGGATTCAGCACCTTGAAAAACCACTGGGATGCTTTGATTGTGCATAAACTAGCTATCAAACTTGGGATTCCAATAAAACGCTGCCGGATTTTGACCAAAAAAACCCACCGGAAAGGCTTTCAAAAAGTCGCGTTATAGACAACTGCTTTAGTAAAATACCACTTTATTCTCATCCAAGGGACAAGATGAAAAAGAAATGAGTCAATCATTGGCTTAGTGCATGGTGTTTAATATTTTCGGTTAGGAAAGTTGATAAATAATTGACTTTAACTCGTGTTTAATCCAAGACATTACAAATCTTCTAGGTTGGCTTTTGTTTGGGAAAATGGAGATGATTCTAAAAAAGTAGTTTTAAGAACAAGGTATTTATAGTTCAAAGTTTACTTAGGGAAGAGAGGTATCTATGTTTTAGCAATGTTAGGTCCCTGTAATACTAATGTAGCCCCTATATTATTATTGTGTGTCCCATAGAAGCCCACTATTGTTATTATTGTGCACTTACATTATTATTGTTATGTAGGCCCTAATTATATTTTGACCTTTTAGACTCCTATATATATTAAGAACGTATTGTCATTTGAATCATCCAAAAATTAGTCATGTATGTGATGTAAATGGAGGTTGCCCCCTCGAAGTGGTTTATTATCTCATAGTTGATCTATCTTTTCTTATGTTTTTGTGTTATAACATTTGGTATCAGAGCTCTTGATTATGAGGTTTTACTGCTTCAAGCATGTCATCATGGCATTATCACTATAGTTTTTTTATGAAGCGTCAAACTATGAAATTGATACCACGTGAAGAAAAAATATTGATGAACATCTAGTTACAATTTCAGACCTTGGTCTGCTATATTTTTGGATATATGGTTTAAGGAAGGAAGGGTTTTTGCATGTTCCGTAATTTAGTTTCATATAGGCGTTCTATGGAAAATTGTCATAACTTTCTTTCTGAGCATCAGATTTGAATTTCATAAAAAGAAACTAAAATTTCCTAGACTATAGTTTATTGAGTATGAATTTCAGGAATAAAGGTTCAAACAGTGACATGTTGCATCTCGTAAAAGTTCAATCTACTGAATTATTCCATAATCATGTCATCGCGGGAGAATTGACATAAATTATTTTGAAGAATACAATCTAGGTCTAACTGGTGGGGATTGGAAAAAAGACATAGACAGTTGCCTTGGGAGGTCAAAATCATAAAGATACAACAATTTCAAGGTCAACCTTATCAACAAGCTCAAAATCAAGCTCTAAAAGATGTGTACTTTTAAATTTTCAAATTTGTTTGAAAAAATAGTTTGGAGTGATTCAAAGGAAATATTGAAGCATATATATCATTAATTCGTTCCAAAATTTCTCTCAAACAAAAAAAAATTGATATACCCATGAAGCCCTCAGAAAGATCTACTATGACACATGAAGAAGAGGAAGAAATGCAACATGATATATTAAAATTGTGGGAACAAGTGCAACAATTTTTTCTCTCGCAAAGAGAAACCAAAAATGAATTAGGAGAAATGAATGTTAAGATGGATGGTTTGAAAGAAAAAATAAAAGGGTACATGGGCAATTTGAAAGCATACATTGAAGGATTGAAGGAAGATTTGACAAAGTTGCTAGAAGAAAGGCTTCCTAGATGTGGTGACAAGGTATCCCATGAAACCCATGATGAGAACAAAATGAATGTGTATCATGATTTTTGAGACTCTAACTTTGGTTTAAAGACCAACCATATTCCAAATATCAATATGAGGAAGTTTGGTGGAAAGGATATGGTAACATGGATACTACATATGGAGCAATCCTTTGATCTAGATGATGTGCAACACACACAAAAGGTACACATTGCATCTTTATCTTTAGAACCCAATCAATTTGTGTGGTAACAATGACTTTGTTATCATAAGTCTCTTGTCGCTTGGACATTTTTTATGGAGGAATTAATAGCACATTATGAAGATACAAAGAGCAATGTCTTCTTTAACTAAATGATAAATCTCAAATGAAAGGGTTTAGTTGGGAAGCACATTGAGGACTTCTAAAGATTGAATATCAAGGTAAATAATATTCCAGAGGAGAATTTGCCTGATGTCTTCAAATGAATTTGATGAGGTTCACATTTCAGAACTTAAGTCGTTGGAGAATGCATTGAGGGTGGCACAACCTACAAGGTTGACACCACAACAATTGGAGGAAAAGAGAGAAAAAGGGATTTGTTACAGTTGTGATAGCAAATAAACTAAAGGTCATAAGTGTGTTGAGAATAAATTATTTTACATAGATTGTGAAGAGGAGGAAGAAAATGAACCAAAAACATCAAAAGAAGAATATATACATTGAAAACCAACCCCAGGGGTTGAAAAAGAAGAAATGAATCCGCCCATATCTTGTAATTCATTGGCAGGAAATACCACTCCTCAAACTCCAAGATAGAAGGACATATCAAGAAGAAAAAGGTAATAGTGTTGATTGATTCATGTAGTACTCATAATTTTATTCATTGTAAGACATCTAAGGATTTGAGTTACTTTCTATATCCAACACCAGAGTGTTAAGTGATGGTTGCAAATGGAGGAAGTACAAATTGCTTAAGGAAGTTCCATAATATCAATCTAACCTTAGGGAAATATTTATTGAATAATCCAATGATTTCCATTCGAATGGGTGGTCCTGATGTTGTATTATAAGTCCAATGGTTACAATATTTACGGACGATAACTTTAAATTTTCAAAAACAATTCTTGAATTTTTTCTTGGAAGGAAAGGAAATTGACTTAAGGGGTATCATAGGGAAAGTTGGGAAGATAGTAAATTCTAATGGCATGAAAAATATTTTGAAGAAGGATCAATGAGGGGTAACTGAAAAATTAAGTTCACTAAATGTTCAAACATCTAGGTCATTCGTTTCTCCATATCTCCAAAGAGTCCTTGAAAATCATTACAAGGTATTTGTGACTCCCAAAGATCTCCCACCTATTCGTGATAATGTTCACGTATTCAGTTAATTCCAGGAAGTGTTTCTCAAAACATAAGACCTTACAGATATCCCTATGCCCTGAGTATTGAAATTAAATGTATGGTTGCATAAATGATAGAGGCAAGTATAATTCAACCTAGCCAAAGTTCTTTCTCTTCTTCAGTAGTATTGGTGCACAAGAAGTATAGATCATGGAGTATGTGTTTGGATTGTAGAGAGCTCAACAAGTTCACTATTAAAGATAGATTTCCAACTCATGTCATTGATAAATTGTTGGATGAACTACATGGAAAAATTTACTTCACCAAGATGGATCTTCATTTAGGATATCATCAAATTAGAATGAAGAAACAAGACATGCACAAAACAACATTTAGAAATCATGAAGCTCATTATGAATTTTTTTTCATGCCTTTTGGCCTTACTAAGGCACCTTCCACATTCCAAGGTTTGATGAATTCCACTTTCAAACCCTTAGAAAATTTGTGTTAGTGTTTTATGATGATATACTAATCTACAACAAGTCTTGGAGAGATCATGTTCAACATGTTGACAAGGTGCTCAAACTATTGGAGGAGAAACAATTATATGCAAAACCCTCCAAATGTTTATTTTGGGTACAAGAAGTGGAATATTTGGGTCATATTGTATCTCGTAAGGGTTTTAAGGCAAACCCTAAGAAAGAAGTGAAAAATCCCCACAACCTTAAGGCATCTTTGAGGATTTCTTAGGTTGACAGGATATTGTCGCAAGTTTGTTAGGAATTATGGGAAAATAACAACACATCTAACAACATTATTGAAGTAAGATGCATATTTTGGAACTTTAGAAGCAACTAAGTCCTTTTAACATCTTAGAGGGGAAATGTGTAAGCTCCAGCCTGTTGAGATTAGGTAGTTTGGGAGGTACTCCAAGCCTTGGGGTTCGAGGTTTGGAGGTTGGAGCACCACAAAAGCACTTTGTGGGCTTGGAACCTAAGGTGTGGGATTTGTACCCAAACTGGTGGGTGTCAAACCATGAGTCATTTTAATGTTTTGACACTTAGAGGTGTTAGAGGACCCTTAGAGGAGAAAGGGGCAGCGAAAATCATTGAAATTCGAGTTGTCTAGCATGAGATATTGATTTTTTTTTATCATTGTTGGGCTTGTACAAGAAGAATTTAAGTCGGCCTAGTTGTTGGGAGGCCTAATGATAGCTTGTCAATCCCTTTTGGATATTTTTATGGAGCCCTTGTATATGATATAAATACAAGGTGAGATGAAGGCATTTAGCATCATCCTTGAGCAACCCAAGAAAGCAATTTGACTACATTTGTATCTCTATTCGGGTCACAAGTTAGGAGCGGCTAAGTGAAGGAGTAGAAGCCTAAAGTTGGATCTTTTCTATGACTATTTGCGTGTTGATTCCACCTTGAGTCAAGGCCACATAGGAGAGGAGTATTTGTGGGTTGTTTTGGTGTGTTTGTGGGACAATCTTGTGTGGCAAGACCTCAATAATCATGCCGCACTTCAGAACAGAATCTATAGGAGGGGACAAGGGTCTATATCGACCTAGAACAGGGGGGCAAGAGGCATAATAAAGGTGAAAACCTATCCTAATGGCCAACAAAGGGTGGAGGAGCCACGTAAGAGGATAGATGTTGTTGTTGGAAGGGTATTTGTGCAAAATTTTAGGGTTGAAGGCGACTATGATTAGCCCTAACTAGGACAAGACCAACAATAGAAGGAAGAATCTCCAAATCAGTGATGCATGAAGTTATGTTCATGAGGTTTTATAGTTGATTTTTTTCTAGGTGTTGGATCATAGTTTGGACACTTGGTTTGTATGGTATTGGGCATTTGAGGATTGTTGGAGGGATGTGTGAAAGTTCCCAAATTGGAGCCCTAAGTGAAAATATCTGGATGGACTCTAAGGGTTATTGGGAGTGGAAGTTTGTTGGAGCTCAAGGATTGTCCAACAAGAGGAGAATTATGAAAACTTGTGTTCATTGTTGGAGAAATGACATTCGATGATGATAGGTGGTGGCCCTCCTTCCTTATGTTAGTCTTCATTGAAACAACACAGGAAGACTATAGTGGGAAGACAAGTCCCAAAAGAGATGAGGAGAAGCAGTGGGAATAAGTCTCCAAGTGTTGTTGCCTTGAAGGATGAAGGAGAAACTAGTGAGCGTGAAGACCCTATGTGTTGATGATAGTGATGGCATTTTTGACATTGATGGAAAAAGAGTTTCAAGGACAACAAAATAGCAAAGGACCAACATCAAGGAAAAGAAGGAAAAAGAGAAGAAAAGGAAAGCGAGCAACAATAAGAAATTATGTTTGTGATCAAGGCAAAGAAGAAATAAAAGAACAAAAAAGGTGTGATGGAAAAAGAGTCAATGGAAAAGGAGAAACAAAGAAGAAGCAAGGCAAGGAGCTGCTATGTGAATTAGACTGTTGAGCTTGTGATCTTGATGAGCTGATGATGATGGCTTATGTTGTGATGTAAGGCAAAGAATAGACTCCATGACAACAAAGGAAATAATCCATGGCAAAAAGGACAAGACTCCATAACAACAAAGTTAATACTCCATGACAACAAAGGAAAGAATCCATGGGAAACAAGGCAAGACTCCATAACAACAAAGGTAATACTCCATGACAACAAAGGCAAGGATGATGAGACAATGACATGAAGATGTTGTGATTCAAGTTCAAGGCAAAGGAAAAGACATTGTGGAAATTATTGTGATGCATTAATGGGAAATGTTGTTATTGATCATGGAATCTCAATTATATAGTCATATGTTATTCCTATAATGTTACATGATGTTGGCATTATATTGATGACTTTAATCATTACATGTGGATGGAAATAGTATTGGGCGGAGAATTTATTATTTTGTTCCAATATTTAAAATATGAAGAGTTTGCAAATGAATGAGTGGAAGGCAGGGAGTCAAGCCTGTTCACTTCATATTCTTATGTGGGATACAAACAACCAACAAACTATATTTATAAAAGATGTGATTTTGGAAGGAAAGAATGTGTTAGAGAGTTAGATAATGTGTGGGAGTTGATTTATGTGTTCTTCATTAATAACCTGACATATAGAAGAGCTTATGTGAAGCATATTTAAGGAGGAGGAGAAACAAAGAAGAAGATGGAGGTATGCAGATTTATAGACCAAGTAACCAACAAATTGTTTTCTTTATGTATCAGGGGATTGTAGTCTCCTTTCAAGTTGCATATTTATAAATGATATGTTGGAGCCTCTTTTGGGTTGTAGCCTACTAAAAACTAATGAGAGTTGGATCTTCCTTGCATGTTGTAGTTTTTAGAAAAATTGAGGTAGTAACCTCCTATAGGGTGGAGCCTACATAAAAGAATATGTAATAAGGGAGTAGGAGCTTGCCTTTGCATCACAACAATAACAAAATACTGATTTTATCCCTTTATGGGTTTCCAATTATATCTAGTGTCTATATGTGTTACTATTATGTGTTGATGTGATGTTTTGGCTTACTTATTACTTGTTGTTTGCATATTAAATATACTGGTTATTTTGTGTGGATATGCTCATTTAGTGGTTCAATTAATGAGTTTAAAGAAAGTAAAATTAATTTCCAATATATCAACCATCCAATATCCTTCACGACTTAGAATGAACAAAAATGCTATATGTCGAGGAAAGAAAAAAGGTCAAAATACAAGCATGCACCACGTACACAACTTATTCAATAAGAAAGAGGGTGATTGTTGCATAAGTTGTTGCACATTACTTAAAAATATTCAAAATGCAGTAGTTGCAAAACAAAATATCTGAAGGTTACAAAAAGAAGGACATATGAATATGAAAATAGAAGAAGATGTGAGAAAGCTCATGCTATGGGATAAAATGCACGATGTATGGAGAATGAAGACACCCTCAAAGGTCTTCCGAGGACCTTCGACAAACTGTAAGATTATCTGCAACCATCACAAAGTTACATGCATGTTCATAAACAATAACTAACTATCAAAGTATGAGAAGGAGATTACCTCAAGCCTCCATGTAGATTTGTCAGAGAGCACAATGCAGCTAGGTGGAAGTCCCCTAAGCCTGCTCCAGATCAAGTCCTACACATAGAAGAGACAAGCATAATTACAACATACAACTCTGATAACTAAGACATGAATGCATAAAAGACATCTAGTTACATATAACTAAGCTACGCATGCTAAAAGGTATTGGACAAACAACTAAATGAATGATAATACCAACACCACGGAGTACACAGTACAACTGCAGTTCTATATTAATATTGGAAGAGTGATTACAACCATCTGTTGCATCATCCTTCCTTTACCCCTCTAACTTCTCTCTCTCTCCCTTCTTGCCAACTTCTTATGATTTGAGACAATGCTCAACAGTCAAGTATGCTATCCTTTCAAATGCTCTAACCTCTATCACCATAGCCCTAACTTTGCTTATGTAGCAATTGAGTTAGGGTTTCCAAGCTCCTCCTTGAGTTCCATAGGGAAAAAGCAATGAACTTTCCATGCTTTTCAGCTCTTTCCCATTTTCCTCCTTATTTCAGATTAGAAATCCTCCAAATAGGTCGATTTTGGATGTTTCCTTGTTTTTCTTTAGTAATTTTAGGAACAAATATCTAGACATTTATAAGTCAATTCGTTCCTTTGACCCTTAGAACTTCACCAAGTTTCGCTAACGTTGTCCCCTTACTGGCAACTTGAGTTAGCAAGGTCACTAACGCCCCCTTAGGCTTGCAGACAAGCTTTATAAAGCAGATTGTTAGTGCACAACCAGCATTAGTGTGGAATCAAGGCCTGTGATTGTGCTCTTTGCTTCAGCTATCATGTCTTTCACCTT
>APFE030302347.1:0-12817 GCA_000404065.3 Pinus taeda
CAAAATTTATATTAACCAAATTCTCTTAAAATATTAAAAACCAGCATAATTAACTTAACTTATCTAAACTTTCAATTTTATTAAATTTAATATTTAACCAAATTAAGCTATTAAGAATAGAAATTTACTCATTAATCTCACATTCTGAAGAGAATAGAAAATCATGTAAAAAATTAATGAAACACAAAGAGATTATAGCAACTCCTATTGAAAATGCACGCCTCACAATTTAGAAAATGGGAAAGATTTTAATTAATTCAATACGAACCACTAAATGAAAATGCTTCCACTATCTTTATGGGTTCTCCTTGGAATATGGGTAGCTGCTATTAGCCTACAAGTATAGTCACACAATACAATCTATGTGATAATAAAATAAGACTCTCTCAGAATTCAATATATATCTTCTACATTGTATTTAATTCAAAAAATTAAAATCTCTATTAAGATATAAATTATGTAATGCAATCTATGTTATAATAAAGTATGACTCGCTCACAATTCAATCTATATATTCTACATTGTATTTAATATAAAAACTGAAAATATCTATTAAGATATAAATGATTTAATGCAGTTGCATAGAATAGGTGAATAACGATTTCTATTCATCAGGTAAAATTGTAACATTTATTCAAACATTGCAAAACTCTAGTAAAATATAAAATGATACAATATTTATCATTAATGGTAACACATTGTGCACAATTACAAATACCAACCATTGAGATTCTACACAATTACAGAGACCCATCAGAATCCCTCACTATGTAAAATATCCCTAAGTTGCAATGAACAACCTTTAATATGGAAAAAAAAACCCTACACAAAATCTTATGGATTCATAACACTCTTAAACCTATGCTACATGTTATAGAATCATAATATATAAATCCAAAACCTATAAGTATTCATTAAAACATAGAAAGTGAACATTAAAACTATCAGGAAAAGAAAAAAATAAAAAAAAATAAAAAAATAACGCTCCTCCTTAAACTATAATAAACCAAGCAAAAACAACTAAGCAAAACTAGTACAACCTAGAAAAACCCTTTATCATAATAAAAATTATAAACTATAAACGAAAATCACAAAAGGAAAACACTCTCATTTCACAATTGAATGAAAAAAAAAAATTTGATGCACAAAGGATAAATAGGAGCTTAGACTAAATAAGAGTTAGCTAAAAAAAATTATGTCCAATATTTTAATTGAGAGCTTCCAAGATGGAGCTTCGATCTGGTGTTTTGCTAGATTTCGGTTAGGGTTTTGGTCTTCACTTCTCTGTCACTATAGCTACACATTCCTGTCCCTATCTGCTTCGCGTGCGCACTGTGATGGTCTGCCTCTTACTCCTATGTCCTTGTAGTTAGCACACCATAGAACCCGTTATCCTTCCATCTCTATTTCTTGACTGCAACACTTGTCGAAGATGGAGGGTTATGTTGTCAACTATTCAGAGGAGCCATCTCCCTACAAACCCATCTGGGCTTATCCTTTCTCCATGCTAGAGGTGTTGGTTTCTGGATTCCAAATTTTTTCACTACTGTTATGGTCAGAACCGCCTCCTATTTGATCAGACCTTGGGTCCTTCATGTTAGTCTGTCATTTTGTTCTCTCACTATATCCTAGTCTGGTCTTGATAGCCACTCCATTTCTCCACCCACCCTACATATGCTAGCCTCTTTCATTCCTCCTTCCCCTTATTTCAACTATCCACTTCCGGACTCTCCCCATTTGTCATCCATATCCACCCACCCCTAACTCATGGGTTTCAACTGTAGGGATGACCCCCTCTCCCACATCCCAGCTTCGTCATCCTTTTAGGCCACTATCCTAGAACTCAGAAGCCATCCTTTCGATTTGGCTATTTCGATGTCTTGACGGTAAACCCTAGGTATGGTAACCTTAGGTTATAGGCAGCTTCCTCGGGTACCCAGGACCCTCTAGCGGATCATATGATGACACCTTGTTTGGGAAAAGTTAAAAATCTAAGTGTGTTAAAGCCTCCTAGAAGGATCTGGCCCTTTGTTTCAGTGAAGGCATGCAAATAGGTAATGTTGTGGACATAGCAAATGAAGTTTTGGTTGGAAGTATCAGAGGGAGATGGTATTCGGCCACTCAACTTCATCTTTGGGTCAATTATATTTGGAGGAACATACTGAGGGAACACCCTTCTGTCATGACTCTAGCTTGCGGATGGTTCGCTCTTAGCTTTCAAAGTGAATATTACACTTCATGGGTTCTCTGATGATACTGGCACATAAAATTGGCCCCTATTTTGCTTAAGAGATGGAGTCCATTATTTGACCCCCAGTAGGAACAATTGGGCACTAGTCCACTTTGGGTTCATCTCTCGGGACTTCCCCTGCACTTCTGGTCTGAGGACATTTTTACTTGCATTGGGAATGAATTGGGTAAATTCCTTTATTATCATAAATCCTACATTAGCTCTGGAAACAAATGGATGGCGTGCATCTTGGTGCACTTGGACACCACAGAAGGACTAGAGGAGTACATTACTCTTCAGTGGAAAATATTCACTAGAATCTAGATTCTAGATTATGAAGGGGTGTCATTAAGATGTAGAAGGGTTGACAAGGTAGGTCATCTCTACAAGGAATGCCCTTTGGTCACTGCTACCTCCTCTCCCACCCAAGAATCAGATGGTTCCACCTCTATTGCTTAAGCATCTGCATAGGAGAAACCTACTCGTTCCTCTCATTCGAAGCCACCAGATCATTGTTTTTCTCACATGAATACTTTGGCTTCCCCAAGCCTCATTCACCTACTATGACAAGATCACGGGTCGCTACTGTGCCCGCTCTCTCTGCCAGTATTTCTCATCCTCATTTCTCTTCAATTTCATTACCTTTATCTACTTCTACACAACAATTTCATGGCTCTTGCATCCATTGCAAGCATTTCCTGCATTTCACTCTCATCCCCTCTGAATCGCCCCCCCCCAAATCCTATTCCACTACCTCGCCTTCTATACCTCAGTTTTTTATTAATCCTCCCTCTCCTGGTGCATCGGTATCCTCCGTCTATCATCCCTACAATCTTCCCTCTCGGTGGAAACACCGTCCTGAGCCTTCTGCGATTGGCCTGATCTCGCCTCCTAAATTCACCAAGCCTAGAAGGCGTCGGCACTCCTGTATTTCTAACGCCATTAGCCAAGCAGGGGTGGATGTGGCCTAGGGTAAGAAATATAAACTTGATAAGGTTCTTATAGCACTCGACACCCTCCACCTATCTCATCCATGAAGTGGGTCTCTTTTTACTATACATGGTTGGCTAGCCCTGCTAAAAGATTAGCCCTCACAAGACTATTGGATTCTCAAAAGATCGATATTATCTATCTACCAGAAACCCTTGGGTTGGTTGAGTAGGTCATATCTATTTTAAATTCCCTAAAGTCGGGATGGACCTTCCATGCACTGGATGTCAGTGGACGGTCTGGGGGAATTGCACTTGGCATTAGCCCCTGCAAGATTAAGCTACATACATCTTCAGGAGGGGCTGGATTTTTGGGTATGGATATATACTCGAAGTTGTATCAAGAATTCATAATCATCAATGTTTCTACTCCCTATCATAACAGGGTTGAATTCTGGAATCATTTACTCAACCTATCTCTCACTAACACACACAACCTCAATCTGGGAGGGGACCTAAATTTCTCAATTGGACACACGAACTCTTGGGGACACAATGCCTAATTGGACCCCCTCTCAGATATTTGGAACATCTTCTAGAGTAGTACCATCTTGTTGATATCCCTATGAATAAGCTACCACCAGCTTGGCGTAACAAAAGAATAGGAGAAGCATCACTATCCAGAAGACTGGGTTGCTTCTTAATCAAGGAGAGTTTGGTAGGAGCCTTGAGAAACATTCGTCAATGGGTGGGCTGTGGTGGCATATCTAACCAATCCCCTATATATTTGGATTTGTTAGGTTCCTTTCTAAAACCAAGGGCCCCATTTAAATTCAATTCCATCTAGCTAATGGATTCTAATAACATCATATTTGTTAATGATTATTGGCATGCACATCCACCTACGTAGGGGAGATCCTATATCATAAGTCTTTTATCACAATCTAAATGAACTAATGAGTCTACCTATTCAATGGGCTAAAAGAGAATGAGATCGAGATGATCAAACTCTTAGGTTCATTGAAGACAAGCTAGCAGATCTTTTGGACGAGAATGGGAGGGGTTTCCCCACTACAGAAGCTAAAAATATTCTCATTGACCTGGAAGCTCCATGATCCAAAATTGTCAAAGAACGTGAGGAGACCTAGCACCTCAAGAGTAGAGCTATCTTGTATCCATTACCTTTATAAAAATATACATATGACTTTTTTGTGCAAATATAAATTATATATTGAGAATGCCTCTTTCTTGAAATATGTTATACCAATCTTACACTCAGTTACATATAACAAATCAATCCCCACACACACAGATATATATATACTAATAGAATAATTTACTTATGAAATTTTCTTTATACTAACACAAATTCCAAGTAAAAAATGATAGCAAACCATTCATCGTTTACTTTCTTATAATTCCCTAATCTCGTGAATGTTTGTAACAAATTTATCCCCTTATTTATACCATTCCATTCAGATGTTTAGTCATTAAAATTTTCCATATCTATCATTCTTTATAAAACAATGATCTCTCTTGCATGGTTATATATATATATATATATATTGTGAATCTAAGGACCTCCATTATATCATAATATTACATTGATTTATACAATTTTCCAAAATCCTAACATCCTCACATACCATTTTTATTTGCCACTAGGTAATTACCAAGAAAGATAGCCAATTTCCTTGGGAGAAACTAAGTCATTGATTCCATGTGTGTGGGCTAGAGTGGGGTCTAAGGCCTCACCATGGCCTAAATCTCCTACAATGTGCCTTTTCCATTCACCCCTCTCTAGAATTGCACTTCTAGTACTACCTCATTGATAAGGCATTTCACTCCAAGCTATATCACAATATTTCCTGCAAACCAAAAAACTATTTCCATAACAATAAGCATCAATACACCTAGATAGAATACCACAGGAACCTAATTATGTACCTCCTATACCTATACATGGGATGAGGGCTAAAATTCACAAGTTGAGATGTTAATCATGCTTTCTCTCTCTATGGAGGCACACCCAACCCTCCATCAAACCTTCAAAAAATTGACATCCTTCCAACACAAGGAGAACACAATGTTACTAGACCAACCTATGCATTCTAGTCCACCAACTAACAAAATTGGCTCCATGACCATAAAGTATACCCAATACTAAACCAAAACCTTATAAATAACCATAACGTCGATCAAGAAAATGAAAGAGCCAATGTCTATGGTTAATTAAGAATAAGGACAAGACTCGTGAATTATGGTAGTTCCTAGTCCCCATAAAGACTAACATAGAGTTGATGAAAACAATAAATAAATACTGAACTTACCTTAGTGATGTATAATTAATTGACATACCCCTTTATGTAGTAGTCACCCTATCACATCTCATTGTTTCTTTAGTGTGTAGCAAGTGACCAAGAGCACTATTTTTTTTACCACTTAGTGTTGTAAATCCACAAGGAAAATTCTTCTAAAAGTGCTAAAGGTGTGATTTTATTGGAAAAACTTGGAGTCATCCTAGACTTACCTTTTACCATGGAAAATTTTGCATTGTAAAACCTCCTTGAAGCCATTACAGTATGTAATATTTCCCATATTAATACTTAGTTTATACCTAGTTCGAGCTCGTAAACCCACAAGTGCCATGCTTGATCCAATGTCGCTACTACCACCTCCATCATCATGTTGCAAGTAATAAAAATTCCTCTCATTAATTAGCATAAATTCACATGTGCTTGCATGGCTGCGGGCTACCATGCCACCCGGCCTTAATTATAATTAAGGTTGAATGGGTGGCATGCACCTTCCTGAGCCTCACTAATTCAAATGTTAATGATATTTTAAGTTAGTACATTAAATACTTACCTATAGCAATTAAGATTTCTTCTCAATGTTGTCAACATAATATTCTGTATTATATTTCTTGAAAAGATTATGATGGATAACTATGCACAAAATGAGTTGACTTTGGCTTCTAGCAATGACAATTCTTAACTAATATAGCATTCAACCTTTCTACCTAGCATAGATAATGGTGCATGCATATGATACATAATTGTTAATAAAAATTTGAAAATCATATTCTTGGTTGCGACTTAGTGAATATTTGGAGAAAAATACAATAATATTAAATTATAAATTAAATTAGATAAATATCTAATGAGAAGTGAAGATTTAACTCAAGTGAACTCTTACATGTTAGCCTGAACGGTTTCTCATGGCAATTACAATTGTGCACACAAAATTGCTAATGGAAATTTGAAAATAATATTTTGTGCAACTGCTTCATGAAAATTTGGAAACAATAAGTAACTCAGGGCATGTCTATGAGTGGTAGGAAAATAATTACAAAAAACATTTCCTACTATCAGGTTGGGTTGGGAAGACATTACTCACTCCAGCAAATAGTAGAGTGTCACATTCGCCTGCCTCACTCGAATCAAAAATTAACGCATACATTTGAAATTACATCAACGATTCAAGTGGCAGTCTTGTGGACTTGGGAAGATGCATTAGCCTATAGTATTTTGGTTTATCACACAATCTTGTCCATGGTTGACTCCTACACTCGGATATTATCTTTGAGCCTTCAAGACATAAGCATCTAAATCTCTCCACAAATAACTTCAATAGTTCAGTGCCTGCCTTCAACCAACAACCAATGTTGCAAGTCTTAAATACTTTCTCCAATTTTTCCAATGCTACAATTCCATCCTTTTTAGGAAATCTTTAGCATCTTTTATAATTTAACTTAACCTCCAATTTTCATGCTGGATCCATGCCTTTTAGGCTAGGAAATATGAAAAACTATAACATCTATGGTTAGCAGGTTGCAACCTCATCAGAGAAATTTATTGGATGTTTTTGCATCAGTTAATGATTCTATCTCCTACAATAACTTCTATCATTTAATAGATTCTAACAAAATATGTAGCACAATATGTTTACTCCAAATTTAGAGAGGGACGTTATAGAGGAAACCCTTACCATTTTTATGATAGTTAAGATATCAATATATGTCTCCATTACCTCCTCATATGATAAGAATATCACTACTTCTATTATCCTTTTATTAGTTTATTCTCTTTTGAATGAGGTAATTTCTCTTTTGGGCTATTGTTATTGGTTGATATCTTCCATACTCTAATTCTCTTTTTAAGTAAGATAAAAATACTTTACGTAAGTGAAAATTTGTGACATATGTTGAAAAATTGAATGATAAACAAATAATCTAAGAAAAATCTTCAACACAGCTACTTTAGTGAATCTGGCTAGTCTTTCTAGATATACTAAAACTACAATTGGAATTTAGCCATAGCATAATTTAGATTTCTACATGGAAATAGGACAAAACCAATGATAATCATAATGGGTACCTTGTGCAAGACATTTGGTATTTCTAGATACACTAAAACTACAACTCGAACTTATCCATAGGATAATTCAAATTTCTACACGGAAATAGGACAAAACTAATGATAATGATAATGGGCACCTTATGGAAGACACCTATTTTGGTATTTTCGTAGAATCCAATCGACATTGAAATACATGTAATTAAATTTAGAAAAACATATCTATACTTTGTTAATTTTAGTGCATCGAGGGATAAAGTGGAAAAGATCATATTGTTTTATAAAATCTGAGATACATACAATTAAGGTTTTGAAAGCATAAGCATAATAGGTGAAATGGGCTTGACACACCAACATTAAGGCCTCAAATGATCTACAAAATATAGGTCATTATCATATCATCCAATTCGATAATTATGAGTACTCATCAATATCATTACGATAGATTGACTCCTGTAAAATGCTCTTGCAATTAATATCAGATACAAAATACTGAACCTTTTTTATATTCCCTTCTCATGGAATTTAATTTGAAGGAGCTACACGTGATTCACCTTTACCTTCACTATGTTAAGCCACTTTAAGTATATATCAGTTATAGTTAATGTGCTAAGTATTCAATTTTATGCGTGGTGTGACTTTTTAGGAGATACAATGTCTTTATCGTACTAGGGGGCATAGTTTCTGGAATTCATTGTGTTAAAGATCATAGTGTACTATGGTTTACCTAATTTCAGAGTTAGTATGTTAAGGACTATAAATTAATCAATATCATTTTTTGTTAATGATAATAGTGGTCAGAGGCCGCATTGTGGAAGGGTTTGTAATTCTCTAAAAGCTTATATAAGTCATGGGACATCTTAGTTTTTTGGCATCCATAATGGCTTTTGGTTAATGGAAACAGATTGCATTAGATATTATAGTGGTCATAGTGATCAGAGGTTACATTAAAGAACAAAAACCATTAGTGGGAGCTAATGTATAGTGCAATAAATAGGAATATCTAATAATAAATTTATTATAATTAGTGAATTCAAAGATGCATATATTAATATATGTATTTTAAAATGAAAATATTATTGGGAAACCTAGTGGATGCTTCCATATATTTTCTCTCATTATTGTAATCTCACAACTACTATATTGCAGCTAAACAAGCCCACAAAGATTAAGTAACTCGAGTTTTTGAAAGGGCTAGTGTTTTGCAACTCTCATAAAAATATTCAACAAAATTAGGTTTGTCCAGAACTTTGAGATAAATAATTTATTTATATAATGTATCATTCAATTTTTCTAATGTATAATGTATCATTGAATTTTTTCTAATCTAAGAATATTTCGAAAAAAATATAAATTAATTATATTTTTACTATTAATTAAAAATACTATTAATCCATATGTCTTTTTTATTTATTAGAGAATAATATTATTAATCCTGAATTCTAAGAGGGAAATTTTCTATTAAACAAACTATCTTTCAATTTAATTTTAACAATTTTACTATATAACAAAAAAACACTAATTATATTAATTATATTTATGCTTGTTGCTTATTTATAGTTGTATTTTCACCTTTTGAATTTGCGTCTTAACTTTGTGCACTTTCTGTCCACTTTCATGAAAGCAAACCACTTTTTTCCTTTTAAAATTTTAGGAGTACCCCTTTTAACTTTTTTTCATTTTATTTTTTTTACCATAACCATTTTTGCTTTTTCAAAATTTAACTATTTTTTAATTGGTAGAGTATTCCAGATTGCAATTTTCATTTTTACAATTATTAAATTTTGAAATAATTATATTTTCAAAATTAGATATTTCTAAATAATTAGATTTTAAATAATTTAATAAATTAATTCTAATATAATTTTTAGATATTAAAATATTTTTTAAGTAATATAAAAATTGTAATTCTAAGAAGGATTGGAGAGCTTTGAAAGGCCAAGAAAGATTGAATTTTGATTATTAACCGGGAATTCCTCGAAATTGCTCGAAAAAGTGACTTAAATTACGTAAATCGTGAATTAGATACCCAGTATGAACATGGTATTTACGGCGCCATGGCTCCGGTGTGACAAGTAATGTCACGCCTGTAGTTTGTTATTTCTGACAATGAAAGCCGCATATTCCACTCCAATGATGCCCCTGAAAGCCGCATATTCCACTCCAACGATGCCCCGTGCGTTTGTTATAAGTCAAGTTTGTTATATTTCCTGACAAAAGCATATTCTCTGACATGTTATACTCTCTAACAAAGAAAGCGGCATATTCCACAACGCCAATGCCCCGTGCGTTTGTTATATTCCCCGACAAAAGCATATCCAATGGCCAATGCGTTTATATTAGGGAAACTATGAAAACTTGGATTCCATGAAACGTGGGAAGTACATATGTCCGGTAGGGTTGGGAATATACCAGGTGAATGAAGTTAGGAAATCGCCTCTACAAAAATATATTTCAATTCTGGTTATTTTGGAGCATTTTAGTATGTGTTTTTGGATGTCTGGCTGGTTTGAATGTGAGTCTGAGTCTGAGTGAGCGAGTAAATTTGTGGTTTAAATATGTTTTGATCTATGGGCCAGTGATGACTGTGTGTGAATAGAGAAGAGGATTTACAATTTCTGAGTTTATGGAGAGCAATAACTGTATACATGGATGGCATGCAATTCTATGTATATGGTATGATTTTAGGCTCTCCCATGGCATCGAGTTCAATTTATATATATCATTCCTCTCTATCAATTTGATTGCAAATGTTGCAGGTTTAACTACATGTCATGTCATCTTATGAGTTACGAGTATGTAAATGTGAAACCTTTCATTCTTATTGGCCGAGAATGAATTTTCCATCTCAAGTAAATTTAATATTTTATGAATAGTGGTTTTTACAAACACTTTTAATAATTGAACTGGTATATCATGTTTCCCATCAACTTGACCAGTTTAATGAGTTTTTTGTATAACATGTTTCCCATCAACTTGACGAGTTTAATCAATTTTTAAGTGCTTATTGTATTTTTGACTAATTAACTCTCTATCTGTATTCAATTAAATTTTTGTTATTTTAATCAATCCATCAATAGTCGTATATTTACATATTGAATTAAAATTTGTTTTTATTTCAATAAACTTAACTTTACTTGTGGAGTTAATCGACTAGCAACACAATTTTATTACATGAATTTAGCTCGCCTTGGTTTATCAAAATAAAAAACTTACCTTTATTTCTAATTTAACTCTCCTGTACAATGCAACTTAATTACAATTTTCACTTGACTTTTTATTAAATTTAGTTTTATAAATTTAATTTTATTACAAATATTTGCCTTTGCTATATAGCGTCAATGTATACACAAAGTTAAATCTTGTAGTGTGAGCATATAAATATACATAAATCTCATTGCACGTGATTCAATATGCGAGGACATGTAATCTCTCATCCACAGGAAGATGAAGCACCTATAATGGCAATTCTCTACCCTAGGGGCAGGACATATTTTCCCCATAATTCCTTCTTGTGATCGATAACATTTATGGATAATTGCTTTTTCAACTATGCAATGTTATACTTACCAAGTTCCGAATTTGGATACGATACAATGCTATAAAAATTCCAATAAAAAAGTTCCAATTAGAAAAAATTAGTGAGTATACATCTTAAGTAAGCATATATAATTTTTTTTTATGTAAGAACAACAATTTTTATTTATTTTCTTCACATTATTTTTAAAATATAAATAATTTGTATTAATTTTAATTAATATACACAATTTTAAAATTACAATTCACTGAAATTAAACTCATTCACTTTTCCCTCCAAAATTTAGCTTATTTTTAAAACTCAAAATTTAAATTTAAAATTTATCCCTAATTTTAATTTTTCTTAAGGAAAAGTTTAATCTAAAATTCATTCATAGTTTTAAAATCTTTCTAAATTAATATAATAATTAATCCATATTTAAAAATCTAATATTAAAAACTTCTATAAACTTTTATCTTTATTTAAGAATTCAATTACACTTCAGAGCTCAAATTCTTTCTTTTTGCCTTGTCAGCTTTCTAAACACTCAAAGGAAACAGGGAATTGAGAAAGAAATACTAAGAAGTTTCCATAATCAATTAGAGTTGGGATCCCGGAGGACACTATTGTGAAGGAGTCGGAAGAGGAAGAGGCAATGCAGGAAGAGAGTAGGGCAAGGGGGAGGAGTAGTAAGCACCGAGAGAGGGAGAGGAGGAGGTGGAGGAAGATGAGGAGGCAAATAAGGACTAGCAGAAGGAGGGGGAATAGGTGGAAGTGGCAGAGGGGGAAGAGGTGGAGGAGGGAGAGGGAGAGGAGGGAGAGGATGGGGATGCAGAAGAGGTAAGGGAATAGAAGGAGTAGGGGGCGAGGGAGGAAGGGAATGAGGTGGAGAGGGAGGAGCGGGAGGTAGCATGTGAGGCAGAGAGGGAGGACGAAGATGGGGAAGGGGATGAGCAGGAGGTGGGGAAGAGGAGGCAGGGGCCGAATGAGGGGTAGAGGCACGAGTAGGAGAGGGAGGGGGTGGTAGCACAAGACAAGGCGGAGGATGATGCGGAGGGGGCTGAGGGTAGGGTAGAGAGAGGGAGGCAGAGGAGGAGGAGGATGGGAGGGGTTGGAGTTGGAGATGAATGGGGAATAGTAGGATGAGCAGGAGAAGGAATGTGGGGAATAGAGGAGGAGGAGGTTTTCTAAAGGTGGTCGAGTGCGTGAGGGGAGATAGGGGAGGAATAATAGGAGGAGGAAGAGGTAGAGGGGGGGTTGGGGAGGCATGGTAGAGAGACTTATAAGGCCATTTAGAGGAGAAAGAGGATAATGGGAGGAGCTAAGGTGGTGGAGGTGAGGGGAGAAGTTGAAGGCCAAGGAAAAGGAAATGGATGAGGAGGAGGAGGAGGTGGTGGGTAGGATAGGAAGGTGGTGTATGAGTGGGAGGGAGAGAAGGAAGAGGCTTAGGGGTAGAGGGTAGAGTTTGCGGAGGAGGTGTTGGGGTGAGGGAAACCAAAATTGGGATAAGGAGGGTAGGGTGGTGGTGGTACAATAGGAGAGTGAGAGGGGAAGTGAGGAGGAGAAGGGGTTGTTTTAGGAGGAGAAAGGGAAGGAGAGAGGGGGAGGAGGAGAAGGAGCTAGTGGTGGAAGAGGAGGAATAAGAAAAATAATAGGAGGAGGTAGTGGTGGGTAGGGGGAGGAAGGGGAGGAGAGGGAAAAGGGGTAGGTGGAGGAGGCCTAGGCAAAGGGGGAGGAGGCAGAAGTGAAGGTAGAGGGTGGTACGGGGGGCAGAGGAGGGGGA
>APFE030302355.1:0-18367 GCA_000404065.3 Pinus taeda
AGGCCATAATCGCTCTCACGCTATGGGTAAGGGAGCGACCAACAACCTAAAGTTTCTCTCACAGACTTGCCTACCAATGACTGTGGACCAAAATTGCTAGTTTTGTGCTAGCGACCCTAGGATTTAAGCCACTTTTCTAGCCCAGAATCTCGACCTCTACCCAGAACTTGCTAAAACCTTCATAATAATTAAATACATGAAGAAAATTTTGATCAATCAAAATCAACATCAAGACTAGGCATGAGCATCCCTAATCGCGACTGACATTCTGTCAAACACTTAGCATCAATGCAACCTAAAGGTCCAAGATACAAGATGGAGCATAAATGATTGAAATCACTTATGAAACATAACCATAAGGATCAAATCCTTCTCCATTGAACTACTACATCATCAATTAAGTCTTGCATCCATCCATTTAATAGTTACAAGTAAATACATGAAATAACCATGACATGAACTAGTCATTTAACCAGCATAAAGCCATGTAAATATAAAAGATAGGACAACCATTAAATACACATATAAATCAATACAAAAGTAAGAAAACTTAGTTTTTGTTAATCATAGTCAAATCTGACCAGGTTTGAGACTTCCACGTACCACCCGACAAGAGATATGGTTGAACCAAATCACTCTTTCAGTGAGTCACCCCCATTCCATATTGCAAGCATGAATGTGGGATCTCATGGTACAACCAATCCAAGAACAACCAAGGGGATTCAAAGGTTAAACCACCTCCACCCTCATAAAACCATGATCACACCAAAACCAGTGCTCTGATCACAACCGAATAGAACTTGGAATGCCATCTACAATCCATCACTATCCTTGAGGAATTTTTTGTCTCCTTGTCTCTTAGTATTTACTACAACCAAAAACTAGATCACTAGGCCATAAACCATGAAATGTACCTCAAGCTTTACCATATATCCCACCAAAACCAATCAAGGGATTCCTAGGCTTTTGGAAAGGAACTTGGGACCACCTCTGCCCTAGATTCTAAAATCCATTCGGCAAACCAAAGCTCAAAACTGAAATAAACAACCCGACACCATGACTAATGGAAAAAGGAAAGGCTAGGCTAAAAACCACTATCATAACCTGGAAATACCATGCCACTAACAACAAGAGAACAATACATCAACATTCAAAGCCATGCATGTCCAAACCAGCTAGGAAATCACACATGCAAAAGGTTACTTGCAAGTATTCCTACTAAAGCTTCTTGATCCTACTTTCCTTTCCTTAATCCTTGCTTGCATCCCTTTCCTTTTTCTTTCTTTTCATTCCTTGATCCAAAGTTAGAGTGCTCCAAGAAAACTCTAAGCTGCCAAGAGAGCGTGAGAGAGAGAGAGAGAGAGAGAGAGAATAACGAGAGAGCTCAAAACTTGAACTTGACAAAATCCATGAACTGATCCTCAAAAGTCTTTTTATGCATGAGGCTTCTAATTTCTTAAATATCTATTATTTTCCTTCAATATCGTCCTCACATGCAACATGTGACCTTTCACCTTACTTTTCTCATAATTTCCTTTATTTTCATTAATGAATGTGTCAAAATCCATTTTTCCCTTTTAATGTCTTTTCCTTAGCCTTTCTCCATTTTCCTTATCCAAAACATACATCTAGTGATGCCCACTAGGATTTCTTTCCCCAACACTCAACTTGCAATAAGTGTCCCTTAACCATGGTCTTATTTTACCTTTATTAACCTTTATTACATGAACTTTTCACCAGGGTTATTACAAAACCCTCCCACTTGGGGGAACACCATCCTTGGTATTAAACCACACAACACATATTTCATTAAATTTGGAATTAAATGGTGGATCTCGAATTTCAAAATAACCAAAAATCTCAATTCTAGTCATTGTCCTTTTAATAAAATATTTCCAAATTTAATGAAATATGTGTTACCATGACCTCAACAAAACTGCTAAAAAGAAAACATACTACCCGTGGAGCTTTATAACTTATCTTGTTGCAGTATTTACAATGAAAGACCTTCTCAGAGGAAAAGCATCATGACAACATGACAATAGAATAATCATAATAATATGACACCCATATCACTTATTGGAGCTTTATACCTTATCTCATGGTGGTATTTACATCTGTATTTATATACATACATATACCAAAACATCAGCAAGACATATGCCAAACATATACCAACATCAAACCATAATTGCTTTGCCTCAACCAGCTAGCAATGAAGGATACAGGGCCTGCATTTGATTTGCCATCTCTCATATAGCTCTTTCAGGCCCAAAGTTCTTTCACTGCACTAACTTTCTCTATGGCTTTATTCCTAAGCATGAGATGCTTCCACTACAATACGCATTGAGGCTCTGGCTGGAACTCTCCTTCTTGCTTCACCTATAATACAGACCAATAAATAACATGATCAACATCCTTTATATACTTATTAAGTAGTGAAATATGGAAAACACCATGGAATTTCATTGTTGGAGGTAGTGCAAGTTGATATGCCATCAGTCCAATCCTCTCAAGGATCTCAAAAGGCCCACAATACTGTGGTGCCAACTTGGCACATGAACCAATCCTCAAAGATATTTTCTTGGGCTTGATGCGCAAATACACATGCTCCCCAATCTAAAACTCCTTGAACAACCTATTTCTATCTCCATATATCTCCTGCCTATCCTGCGTTGCCTTTAAATTCCTCTTTATAACTTGCATTTCTTGCTCCATTTTTTGCGAGCATATCTGGTCCAATAATTACCATGTTCACTAGATAGCTCCAACTGATGAGGCTATTACAACTCTTCCCATAAAATACCTCGAAATGGCTCGTCCACAATGCCTCTTGATAAGTTGTACTAAAGGCCAAATTTGTATCGAAGCTTGCAAATAGCTCCTTCTAAAACTTTGAAGTGAACTTCACATCTCTGTCTGACAGCATCTTCTTTGGAACACCATGCAGTCACATTATTTCTTTGATCAAAACATGTGGTACCTCACTGGTTGAATATGTAGTCTTTACAGGAATGAAGTGAGCTACCTTGATCAACCTGTCAACCACAACCATAATAGAATCATGTTGCTTCACTGTCCTTGGAAGACCTGTGATAAAATCCATGGAAATGACCTCCCATTTCCATTCTGGAATTGCAATAGATGGTAGTAGATCACCTGGATTCTTACATTCTGCCTTTACCTGTTCAAAAACTAAACATCTAGCCACAAACTCTACCACTTCCATCTTTAGATTCAACCAATAATAGAACTTACTTATCGCCGTCAACATTATCTAATATCCTGGATGACCTAAATATATCTTGACGTGAAACTCCCTCAAGATAAGCTTCTTGATCTCACTATAATTTGAGGCATAGATCCTATCCCTGAATCTCACCAAACCATCTGTCGTGAGATTATAGTTTGCATCCTGATCACCTATACTTTTATTCTACTGTAACGTGTGCATAATCTCCATGTATTTGTCATTCCATTTTCCTACTTGCAAGATCCTATCATGTAACTCTATCCCATAAGATATCATAGCTACTATATCATTTACCTGTACCTTCGTGCTAAGAGGATCTGCAACCCGGTTCTCCTTCCCGTTGATATATCTGATCTCGAAGTGGAACTCACTAAGGATAGCTAACCATCTAGCTTTCCTAGCATTTAGAGTTGGTTGTTCAAACAAATATCTCGACCCACTCTGATCTCTCATTATGTAAACTTCTTGCCAAGAAGATAGTGCCTCCACATATTCAATGCATGTATAATCGTTGCTAGCTCAAGATCATGCATCAGGTAGTTCTTCTCATGATCATCCAGTTTCTGTGATCATAATACACTACCTATCCTTCTTGCATGAGAACTCCACCAAGTCCTATGTTGAAAGAATCTGTAAACACAACAAACTTCTTGTCTAGATCTACAATCTTTAATACTTGTGCATGTGCCAACAAATTCTTACGATACTCAAAACTAGCCTCACACTCCTTTGTCCATTCAATTTTCTTACCTTTCCGTTACAACGATGTGATAGGATATGAAATGCATGAGAAGTTCCTAATGAACCTCCTGTAGTAACCTGCCAATACCATAAATGATCTCACCTCATCCACATTCATAGGAGTTGCCCACTCCATGATAGCCCTTATCATTTCTTGATCTACTACTATGCCATCCCTAGAGACAACATGCCCCATGTAATGTACCTCAGTCTGAAAGAAGTTGCACTTGCTAAGCTTAGCATACAACTAATTTTCTCTTAGCAACCTTAACATTGTTGCTAAATGTTCGACATGCTCTTTCTAATTTTTAAAATATACCAGTATGTCATCAATGAATACAATAACAAAATTGTCCAGATAAGGATGTAACACAATATTGATCAAACACATAAATGTATCTGGAGCATTATTAAAACCAAATGGAACAACATCAAACACATAATGCCCATACCTGGTCTTGAATGTTGTCTTGAAGATATCCTCTTCCTTGATGTGTACCTGATGGTATCTTGATCTCAGGTCAATCTTAGAGAACATTGATGCTCCCTTTAGCTGATCAAACAAATCATCAATCCTTGGCAAAGGGTATCTGTTCTTGACCGTTACTTTATTCAGATTCCTATAATTAATGCACAATCTAAGAGTTCCATCTTTCTTCTTCACGAACAACACTGGTGCACCCCAAGGTGATATACTTGGCCTAATGTACCCCTTGTCCAACATTTCCTTTGGTTGCAACTTTAACTCAACTAATTCAGGTGTTCTCATCCTGTAAGGTGATTTTGACGCTGTAACCACCCCTAACACTAACTCAATAGATAAATATACCTCCTTGTGAGATGGAAACTCTGTAATGTCCTCAGGGGATACATCTTGAAACTTCTACAACACTAGGTATCTCCTTAACACATCTAAATCTTCAACCTCCTTACCCTTGCCACTAGAATTGTGTACTACAAAATCACACAACTTTTTCTGCAACTATGCTTAGTCAGCATAGTGGTAACCATCCTCACTGATGTAGGTTTCTTCTTTCCCTGCAATGTCCTCTTCTCACTACTATCATCCACACACTCAATGGCCTTATCGAATCAATCCACTT
This sequence comes from Pinus taeda, assembly GCA_000404065.3. Taxonomy (NCBI): domain Eukaryota; kingdom Viridiplantae; phylum Streptophyta; class Pinopsida; order Pinales; family Pinaceae; genus Pinus; species Pinus taeda. The sequence continues at coordinate 5,098 of APFE030302355.1, forward strand.
TGCTTCTATCAGGGTATATTCAATCCATACCCAAAATCATGTTATATGATCCCAATGGCAATGCATTCAAGTGTTTCGTTGTAGGAACACCATTTGACTCAAATGCACAAGCTCTTACCCAATGGTGAACTCGCTTCTTTTTACTTGTAGTCATATGTACCAACCAAGATTCTTCCTGCACTTATTTTCTCAAACCACACCTATCCATCGGATCATTATTAATATAACTATCGTTAGATCTATGATCAATCAAAATAGAAACAACTTGATCAAAAATCTTATCATCCATCTCAATGATTGATGCCTGATGACCCACCTTCCTATTGTCCATGACTACGTAGATCTGAGGAATGCTATGACCAATATCACCCACTATCTGGGCATCCTAACCACTGTAGACCTAGGATCTATGACCACTTTGATACTGCGGACAATCCTTCTTATTATGATCCTTACCACGTATCCAACACTACAATGGTTCTCTACCACCACCTCTAGCCTGCTTATCCTGATGTCCCTTTTCAGCTATATTGAATCTCTTGTAAGGAATTGCATTTTCTTTCTCACCTGCATCTTGAGGTATTCCTCTATTTGGTGGCCATTTTCCTTTATCTTTCTCATTTCTTTTCAAGTCATGCTTTGGCTCAACTTTACGCTTCGACTGCTCATAACAATGCTTCAAATTTTGGATGGCCTCCTCCAATGATCTAGGCTCATCGAACTCAATCCGGTCTTTGTATGCTATTGGAAATCAATAAATATTTTAAACTTGGCCATCTCCTCGTTTAGATAAGGAAATTTTCTCAACAGATCCAAAAATATGCTAGTAAATGCATCATCTATCATAGAACCCATCCGCAACTCATAAAACCCCTTAGCTCTGTCATCATAGTACCTCTCTAACAAATACTTATTCTTGAAGAGCCTTTCAATTGCATGACAATTCAAATCATCTTCATCAATACCTTTAACATTCTTCACATCTTCCTACCAAATATTCGCTTTACCTTTAAGACTAAAAAGGGTTATCCTTGCTTTCATGTTTTCTGAATAATCATGCAATCTAAAGAATTTCCTCATGCCAAGGACCCATGCCTCTTCATCTTGTTATTTCTTCCTCTCTCCATCAAAGGTAGGCGCTTTCACTTTCTTGAAATCATCTGACAAGTATCCCCTATCACTCCTCCTATAAAGGTGATAACGATGACAATCATGATATCTATCAAAACCAGAACTAGAATAGTACCTGTCTAGTACCTCTCCTAGCCAGAGTGTCCAACAACCTACCATCTCTAATTGTTTCATATCTATCTAACATGTGACCACCATAAGACTTGTGTCTACTAGGAGATATACTTCCATATGCCCCATTAGTTTTGTCCTCTTGCCCATGACGGATCTGAAGTGGCCCTTGTCATTGCAATCTAGACAAACTCTAAAGTAGTATTTCATTCACCTCTACTTGTTTCTCTTATGCCTACATGATTTTACCATTGTCCTCTTTGCAACTCCTTATTAATTCTCGCAAGATTCTCAATGTGTCTGCCAAATCAGAAGAATTCCCCACACCATGCTACTCATGTGATGTATAGGGAGATTCTATGTAGTCTACCACCTTGCAAGCCATCTGTTCTCTTTCTTGCAAGGCATACTATGTCAACTAAACCAATTACAATAAACCAACATACCTTAGCATAACTCGAGGAGGATACCTTGTCTGCAATATCATCAAATTAGCATGATATATGTATAACATAATCATAACAACATATACACATATATCAAATAAGTGTATCAATGCATAAACACCATTTTAGCTACGGTCCAGTCATCAATGAAAGGCCATATCAACAATGTATGATGTGACCTTATGCATGACAACAATTGTTATTCCATCATACACATCTCCACATGCAACCATCAACATGCATAAACAATGCCTAGTCAACCACACGTACACATAATCGCATGTAGTTGAGCATAAGCAATCAATTCTTGTAACCAAATTACAAGACTAATACTATAATCAAACAATCAAGAGTGCAACCCAACATCCAAGGATGTAATAAAGCTGCATATAATTAAGTTGCATATAATCAAGTAACTAGTCATATACTTTTGACATTACATTCTATAAAATCACATCAAGTTCCTTATGATAACCTTACTACAGCCATGATCAACATGATGTAATGCAACAATAACATCGAACACAAGTGTAAGAGACACACATGCAACAAACATGCATGCATGACTAACACACACTATCTATCTAGTTTGAGGGGTGAACCATGCTCCGATACCAATTTGTAACGCCCCCTCCCAGATGTACTCAAAGTAACCATGACAACTGGGGTAAACATAAGATGAGAGGATACTATGATCATATTCAAGCTCCTATGTGACCTTAAGGAAGTGGAATCGACTGAACATCACACACAGTCATCCAACATGACCAACAGAACCCTCAGGAGACAAGTTAGACACTCAGACAACCTATCCTTGGGTCTCACTATTGGTATGGATATCTTAGGCCATAGTCACTCTCATATTATGGGCAAGGAAGTGACCAATAACCTAAAATCACTCTTAGAGGCCTACCAGCCAACGCCTGTGGACCAAAATTACCAATTTTGTTCCAGCAAACCTAGGATTTAAGCCACTTTTCTAACCCAGAATCTCGGCCTCTGCCCAGAAATTTCTACAGCCTTTAGAATTCATTAAATACATGATAAAAATTATTCTCAATGAAAATCAGCTTCAGGACTAGGCCTGAGCATCCCCAACCAGGACTGACATTTTGTCCAACACTTGGCATCAATGCAACCTACAACCTTAGGATACAAGGCAAAGAATAAATCATTGAAATTAGTTATGAAACATAACCAGAAGGATCACCTCCTTCTCCATTGAACTATTACATCATCAATTAGGTCTTGCATCCATCCATTTAACAATGACAAGTAAATAGATGAAATAACCATGACATGAACCAATCATTTAACCATGCTTATGACCAACATAAAACCATGTAAATATCATAGATAAGATAGCCAAAGCTGAAAACCATTGTCATAACCTGACAAAACCATGCCACCGACAGCAAGAGAATCATACACCAACATGAAAAGTCATGCATCTCCAAACCAACTAGGAAATCACACATGCAAAAGGTTACCTACAAGTATTCTCACTAAATTTGATTGATCCTACTTTCCTTTTGCTTGCTTTTCCTTCCTTCATCCAAAGTTAGAGTGCTCCAAGAAAACTCGAAGTGACCAAGAGAGTGAGAAAGAGAGAGAGAGAATAATGATAGAGCTCCCAACTTGTACTTGTCAAAACCCATCAACTAATCCTCAAAAGCCTTTTTATGCATGAGGCCTGTAATTTTTTCATTTTCCATTATTTTCCTTTAATTTCTTCCTCACATGCAGCCTGTGACCTTTCACCTTACTTTTCTCCTAATTTCCTTTATTTTCATAAATAAACATGCCAAAATGCTTGTTTTCCTTTTAACACCTTTGCATTTTCCAATTTTCCTTAGCCAAAACACACATCCACTGATGCCCACTAGGATATCTTTTCCCAACACTCATCTTGGAATAAGTGTCCCTTAACCATGGTCTTATTTTTTGTTTATTAACCTTTATTACATGAAATTTTCACCATGGATGTGACAGTCAAGCTGTAGAATTTTTTGTTGAATACATTTTGTACCCAAAATGTTATCATAGATAACTGGTGAATATAGCGGAAGGCCATATATTCAACATATGGCGGAAGTTCCATGGGATGGTTCAATATCAAGGTTGACCTGTTGCACTTCGATAGGTTGAGAAGCGTCAATTATGCAAAGTACATTAATCATTGTGAGAGGCAGATATATTTTAAATGGAGGTCAAGTGACAACTATAAGATATTGTGGTGAAAGAGCATTGTTTGCAAGATTCCAAAGTGGATGTGAATGTTGATAAAGATCAATCAGAAAAATATTTTTTGTATTGTTGTAATATGTTTCTTTAATGTTTTCTATGTAAGCATTAAGGGAGGGTGTTGGAAGAAATGTTTCCATGTCATGTGTAGTTGTCATTAGGATTTACCAGTAGTCAATCTAGAAATTGTTGTTTCCATTGTATGAGTTTTAGTCTTGATTTAGTAGATGTGTCGAACTCAGTAATTTATGTCTTGTATATATGTAACTTTTGTGATCAAGAAAAAAAATCTAAATGTGATTGGTTGTGTGCATCAATCTCTTTTTGATCTCTCTCTATTTTCTAGCAATAGACGTATTGATAAACTTGCACATCCCATCATACTAGGCTATAGAATGAAACTATCACCTCCATAACACAATTTCATAACCATTTTAGAGATAAAGTAATTAAAAATAAAAAACAAAATATTATATTTCAATTGTGAGTGTTATTTATCATTATCATTCTTTTTAAAATGTTTTAATACAAAACTTAAATAAACTATTTCAATCTCTATATGAACTAATTTGTATGAGTATAAAATTCATAAATATATAATATAAAAATTATATATATAATATATAAATTATATAAAATAAAAATATCAACATTTCCTAAATATCTTAAAATTCTATTAACAACAATTAATTGACCTACCAAAATTCTTGGGTAGGTCAAACTTACACATCCCCTCATACTGGGGTGTAGAACCAACATAGATTCATCTTAAATATAGATCTAACATGAGCAAAGAGGGATCAAATTTCTTTACGTGAGCGAAAAATACAATGTGTTATTTTTCATTGTTTATATTGTATTTTTGAATGCTAAATAGAGTATATATACTACAAAATAAAAATAAAAAATTAACCAAATTTTTTTAATTTTTTTTCTATATACAGATGTATATGAAGTTTATATCGACATAAATTAGTTAATATAGATTTTCAAATAGTTTATATAAATCTCTTATTGAAATATCTTTGAAAAGTATAAGATTTAAACATGCAATTCACACATCTTTTTCCTAATAATTACTTTACAACATATTCAATTTTTTTAAATTATGGCTGACATTATTTTTCTATTTAGAACATAAATTTTATTTTTATTTTTATTTCAAGGGAGCAAGGACATACATAGCATCCAACGCATAGGGATGAAGCACACTGATAATTCATTTCAACAATTAGAGGCACCTAAAGTCCAAAATAGGCCAAGGATATGGAAGAAACAATTATGTAGAGTTTCTATCTTTGAAATTATTGTTATGTTGGGCAATGGAACTATGCGTAAGCTCCTTGTAAGTTTTATGAGACTATTTGAATGTCATAAATTGATTTAATGCATTAAAAAAAGTCAAAATCATGTACTACAACCAATCATTGAAGAAATCTAGTTCATCAAACAACATTTTGATTTTATTTTTGTTGGCCACATCTATAGCGAATGAAATGCAAAGACGAACCCCTTATCTAAAGAGGGTGTTCAAGGATTTGGTCAGCTGATACATTTGAGAACACATAGATGGGCCAATCTAGGAGTATGATCATCAGTGTTTTATTATGTGGCATGTAATCTGATGGTTTTTGTCTATCATACAAGTTTTATCTCATGGGATCTAGTTTTTCACAGCAATATTTATACCTCCTTTTTGACAGACTTTACGAGACATATGTATACCTTTCAATACCTCCTTTTTTTTTCTATCCATAGAGATATAGATATGTTTATGACTGCAAAATGTGGGTTGTTTTCTTTAGTATGAAAGGCCCGACATTTGATTTTCTTGGTTCTTTAGACATATCATATGCTTATATATTTTTGTCCAATAACACTGAGCAACAATAATGATTTTGTAACTTCTATGGCTATATTTGGAATTAGGGTTTCCAAACATAGCTACAGATATTCTTTCCCAATTCCTTTCATTTACCTTTTGAACTTGTTGCAATAGAATCTTACTATGTATTGTGACATCATCCAACTGTTAGTTATATAAACAAATCCACTATTACCTTGTCATGCTAATACTAGGTATATTGCCATGCAATTTCTCACACATGTCGATCACATGTTGCAAAGATAAAGACAAGATACCTATTAATCTAAAATCAACTTTTACCAAGTCTAACAACCATGTCATAATTATCAATAAACTCGCATTCATTGTTCATAACACACAATGCTACAACTATCACCTACTTACACTGAAGTACATATTAGTTGTCTCAACACATATTTATTAGTACAAACATCTTAAAACAAGATAATTTCTTCAAGAAATCTTATAGACACATACTCATATCAGGAAATTAATCAAGCATTCAAACAATAGATAGATGACATAATAAACACCAAACACTTCAATACGAGATATGTGACATAATCAAATATTCAAGCATCAAGTAGATGACACAAGAAAATTCATACCTTAATGTATCTCAAGGGAGGCTATCTTTTTTTCACAATCAATCTATATTTGCACGATATAACTTCCTAACATATAAACTCAAAGATAAATAGGGCCATGATGTCCATAAAAGTAACTAGCTAACATGTTCACATCATAAACTCATAAACAATTGTCATTCATGCATAACAATGACATATGCATAGTCAGTCTAGATGAGTACCACACCATATCACAAATATGTTAGCTCATACCTGAATGTCGTAAGTATAACTATATGCACAGGCTATTCTAGGTTAACACAATACATATAACATCAATATCTTAGTTGCAATGAACATTCTCATCATGCATATGACCACAACGCATATAATAATAGGTTACTATCCTTCATGACTAATCGACGCATGTACATATGATGACATTGATTAACTAACATTTATCATATATGTAGGCACGATAAGCATATACTAATAGACATGTACTTAACCCTAATTATTAGAACAATCCATTAACTAACATACATGTATTCCAAACATACAATACTTGTATGATGATCCACTATTACCCTAAAGCCTAGTGTTGTAATATCTCTCTTGTGATCTGCATATCCTACTTTATCTCAGGCAACCCATTAGCTTCATAACATTCCAATAACATCATGATGACCTAACTACATACAATGACCTCACAATGCATGTTTGACCTACTATACACGCATAACTATAACCATGACAATGCATGCATAACAACATATAGACACTGACATGCTTAACAAATGCATATACATCGGACATGAATTCAGTATTAATGCATCCCAAAATCAGCATCATCAACTCCTACATGAAAACACAACTGTAATAATGACCACCACCATGCATACACATCAAGCACATATACAACCTACATCCATGCATGAAAACGGATTCCACCCATCCAGTCTAAGTGTTGAACCATGCTCTGATACCACTCTATGGTATCAAATATCACCCAAAGACAACAAAAACCAGATGTCACCCAAAGAGAACGAAACTCACTCTGATACCACTCTGTAACGCCCTCCTTCCACATCTACTTAAGTAACTAGCCAATTGTGGTAAACATGTGACGAAGAGTTACTATGGTATGATTGAAATCCCCATGTGTTAGTTAAGGAAGTGGAACCGGCAAAACACACTACACATACCTTCCATGCATACTATAGAACCTCGAGGAGTAATCAAAACCTCCTAGGTGACTAGCCCTTCAGAAAAACTGACCTTTTACTGCATTAAATCCTTATTCACTCCCATAATGTGATCACGAGTGTGAATGGGACCCTATTGTCACTCTCACAACATGGGCATGCATGTGACTGGGGACTTTCTTAGGTAGTTTTGCCCTATGAATCCAAATTTTGTGCCACTTTTTTAGGGCCAAAGCTCAAGTCACTTCCCATAACTCCCTGAAACTTCTGTAAATTAAATATAACATCGAATCAATGATACAAATTCAATTACTTGAATAAGGACTTGATTGGACCCCTATTAGCAATGACTCACATTTCGTCAAACATGTCATAAAGATGTAATCTACATATTTGAACAACAAATCTGAGCATAGGGGTCTTATACTTATCTGAGCATCACAAAGAAGCATTGATGCCTCATCATAATAATTACATTATGATATTAAAGCCATATAATTATTGTACATTCAATGATTAACCAAAACATGATGACAACCATACATTTCCGCTATCATAATACTCATTCATAACCAACATATAATCAACATAAATATCAAGGTTATAACAACCATATAAACCACATATACACAACTATATTTACCCATAAAATAACAAGGAGAAAGAGAGCTCTTATTGATGATTGCATAAGCCGTCCACGTATGGGACTTCCATGAACCACCTGATCACAGATTAGGCTAAACCAAATCTTTCTTTCATCTAGTCACCCTTGTGCCATATTACAACCATGAATGTGGGATCTCATAAAACAAATCAATCAAAACCTTCCATGGCTTCCAGAGGCCAAACCTCCTCAACCCTCAACCAATGATTCCACCTCATAGTCAGACATCACTAACCATGAAATGCTTGGTCTCTACCCACATTGTCTATGACTCCAGAGCATTTGTTCCAACCAGGGCTTCCAAGACTAGTAACTCAACCCACAATTGTTGTCGGGCTTCTAGGTCATGTGTCCAACTAGGGCTTTCAAGGCTAGTAACTCACTCATCAAAAGCTTCTAGAGAGTTTGTCTAACGAAGGCTTTCAGGATTATTATTCATAAGAATGATATTCATAAATACTTATTGATATTAATTTCCCATTACTGGACTACTATCACAAAAATATCTAAATAACTAATTTCAACCAAAAAAAATCTTTTATTCAAAAATAATTTTCAACTAACTATATGGCTTCAAATGGAAAACATGTAAAAATGTGCAAGACTTTGCTCAAAGTTTGTTTCCTTACCTATATTAAATATTTTATGGAAATGCGAACACTAAAACTTGTGTTATGTCCATGGGTGCTTTTGTAAAATTCTTTTAAAAAAAATTCAAACGAAAATTGTAAATATTTTGTTTTCAAAAAAGTTTGTAAATGAATGACTAAAATTTATCATGTGTTTAAATAAAATATAATGTTATTGTTAGTTGTAATAAAAAACAAAAAATATAATTGTTTCGTTAATTTTAATTAAAATAATTATAGTTTAGTTAAATTGGTATGTTAGGATTTTTTCTTTTAATTGAGTATCTTTCTTCAAACTTTCTCTTACCATATTATTACTATATTAATTTAAATTTGAACTTAATGACTATTGAGATTTAATTGATAATTGAAATTCCGCACTGTTCACCATTCAATTTTAAAGTCTAACTTAACACCGTTACCTACACTTGAATATCACGAGGTTAAAAAATAACAAGATGAGGTCGAAAATTAAAGAAAAGTTGTCGTACACCTTATTTGCATGGATGGTTTAAGAATTTAAACTTCAAATCGACGATTGAATTATTTGGGTTGTCATGATTTTTGAGGAATTAATGATGAAATACTTTCAAAACCACAAAAAGCTTTAGTGAAATGTCAAATTTCATGCCTGCACTGTGGTGGTGATATGTAGGATATGATTTACTTATCATGTGGCGTTATAATTTATTTAATAAGGTGGAGTGAATTATGAGGATTGATTGATTTATTTATTTATATATATAAGATATTGATTGTAAATTTTGATAATATTGTGAAATTTAATAATAAATAAAGAAATTAATTGTTTAACTAATTATCAGATTTTTAAATAATGTCAGAATCTATAAAAATAATAATTTTATACAACATGTGCACAGTAAAAATAATATAATTTCATAATATTGTTTACTTGCATTTAAAAATTGTATGGATCCCAATGCACTTAACATTACTATTTTACTTTTTTGTCAATCACATCAATATGTTAACAAGTAATGTAATGGACGTAGTGCCTTAATTGAAAGACAAGAGGTTACTAATAACAATCCCATTTTATATAAGCAAGATATTTTTAATGATATATAATAAAATACATTTTAAATTATTCTATTATGCTATCCAATGTTACTGTGAAATGTTAAACCACCAATTAAATATATTGATGATTAAATATTATAAGGAATAGATGTGAAATATGATAATATAACTAATAATAATAATAATCATTTTTAAGGTCACAGCCAAGCCAGACACCAAATTGGTGTATGAGACACCCTTGTTTGTGGGACAAGGGACCCACCTCCGCACAACGATTTCACTGCTACCTCTACGAAGGCATACATACTCTACCCCCATCTGGTTTTGAACCTATGATCTCTTAGGAGGAAACACATGATCTTAACCATTACGCCCACTCAAGCTATATCCAAACATTATATACAAATGCAATAATCAAATTTTAATTTAAATGAATATTGTTATAATATATATGTGAATTTTTTTTATGAACACTGTTATGAGATATATGTGAATTTTTTTATGAATATTTTTTTTTTTTTAAATTACAATAATTGCACTATCATAGGTCGATTTTTTCAAAAAAGAGAGAATACCATTCAAAAAACTGGTGCATATATAACATATAAAACATCAGTGTGTTGTGTTATATAAAAACACAAAAAAGAGAACATCATTCAAAAAACTGGTGCATCTATAACATATAAAAGCATTGGTGTGTTGTGTTATATAAAAGCATAGTGACGACATCTTTTTGCTTGTCTAGTGGATTTTAAGAAAATGAGAGCAGTGATGTGTTTATCCCTTCAAGCACTAATGCATTTATCCCTTGAAGTACTGGTCCTGTTTAAGATTAACATCTGGGTGCACTGTAATTCTTAATGCATGACTACTTTCATATAACTAACTTCTCGGTCCTACAAAATATTATTTCTAGCCTAGTGCTTTAAGAGAACGAACAACACAGGTCCTTTTTTATAGCTAATGCACTAGGTCTTTTTACTAATAATATGCATTGGTGCTACAAGTTAAAAAAAAACACTGACACAAAATTTATTTTTCGCATGCCCCGGTGTCATTCCTTACAAGAACGTCTCACGGATTTTGTATCTCTTAGCACTACTGCAGTATATATATTACACACTGGTATTCTTTGCATTCAATGCCTTGGTGCTTTTAGTTATGTTTGTTTCTCGATGCTTTTGTGCATGTAACGTGGCAGTGCTACTTATTCCATTAAGCGCATCGAATATATATATATATATATATATATATATATGCTATAACCTCTTGTCGCTCATGTTTTTGAGTTGTAATGAAATTTCGTTAAAACCTCCCCTATCCCAAATGAATTTTTTAGTGGATGTTTTTCTTATGAATTTTTCCAATTTTATAACACTAAAAACCTTCGTTATAACCTCTGCTAGAAGGTATTTTCATTGTAGTGATAATATTTTTTTACATTATTTCCTTTTTAATTACATTTAATCCATTATCTCTGCAATAAGTCTCCATTCATTGGAGAAAGTTCAATTAGTGACAATTGAGCACACATATGAGTCGAAATCGCTATACCAAATGGAAAAGGGTCTAATTGGGATCTTGAGTGAGAATTTTCTCAAATGCTGCTGAGATCAATTTTGGCCATCAACACTTTAATAAATATTTTACACCAATGCAATATAAAAATAAGCATTCCATCTATAGGTAGCCATGAAGTACCAAGGTGCCTTGATAGAATTTGTCACATATTAACTTGGTTTCATTGATCCTAAACTGATGCACATATATATATATATATATATATATATTTTTTCCAATTTCAAAAATAAGTCATTTCATTTGTTTCTAACAACTCCACTTGAGTTTTAATTGTAACTTGAGTTTTAATTGTTTTAAAAACACCCGTTGCGCTACTTACCTTATAATTGAAAAATTGATCAACAAATCATTAAGTCATAGTATTCTAGATTCACCATCTTTTGTGAACTTGCCCTAATAAGACCAAAACCTTTGAGAGAAAAACTTAATCCAGTGAGCCAAAAAAAGAAAAAAGGCATATATAAATAAGATGGACTTAAAGGACTAGTTTGACTTCGGATACACCCGCATATTATTCAATTGAGACTAACATTGTATGAGGTTACTCCACTATCACAAGTAATCCACAAGCTTAGTAATCCACAAGCTTAAACCAGTAATGAAATAATAACAATTATGTCAGTCATGTTCATGTGGGATGTGTGAAGTATTGTATGAAACGACTTCATAAGAATGATAATAAGAAATACTTAATCATACAAATTTCTCATTATTGGACTACTATCACAAAAGCATACTTAATGATTTAAATTTCTCATTATTTAAAGTTCAACTTGATACTGTCACATACAGCTTAATAAAGTCGAACGTAATACTGTTTCCTACTGCTTAAATGATTAGAGTAAAAAAATAATAAGATGAGGTGGAAGATTAAAGAAAAGTTTTCCTACAGTCCTACGTACTACTTACAACTTTCTTCGACGGATGATTCAAGAATTTAAGTTTCAAATTGACATTGAATTATTTGCATTGCCGTGAATTTTGACGAACTAATGATGAAATACTTCAAAACCACAAAAAGCTTCAGTGGAAAGTAAGGTTGACAGTAACTTCATTGTTTTTTGATACTATGACTTATCTAAATCGTTCACCGGATACCGCCATGCAACTTGCAAGTTGAAGATTTTACGTGCCACCTATAAATGCACGTTTAGCATTGGAAATGTTATTTATTGAAAATTTAGAATATATTAATTAATAAATGTGATTGGTAAAATTAGTTGAATGAAATGATTAGTAAAGATGGATAGATATTGAAATATTTAATATGATATTTTAACATATGGTAAAGATTAAAGGAAATCATAAAAATCAATTAATTTTATAATTTTATTTTAAATTAATTATTATTAATTTAAAATTAATTAATGAGTTATATATAGATATAAAATATAATAACTTTTTAATTATGAAAATTAAACTCTAATTTGTTACAAAGATTTTGAATTTGTAAATAGGTTTCATTATAGTACTATAGGCCAAAAATATGGTTTATTAGCCTTATATGTAAAAATAAAATAAAAAACATAATTCGTGTTCATATAGCACATGTTTGTATCTCAATTTTTTATTTAATCAATTTGATTAAAAAGGAAGAAAGACATAACCATTTTTAAGAGAAATCTCAACTTTTAAGAGGTCACAAGTTCAAAACCAAAGGGGGTAGAGTATGCACTCAAATTGTTGCGTGGAGGTGGATCCGTTGTCCCACAAACAAGGGGGTCTCACACCAATTTGGTGTATGGCTTGGCCATGACCTTAAAAATGGATATTATTATTATT
>APFE030302356.1:9310-32774 GCA_000404065.3 Pinus taeda
TATCCCCAACCAATTCCTAACTAAAAAACTACTTTGGAATTGGTATAAAAAGACACCAAAGGGAAGGCCTAAGGGAGGAGAGAATATAGAGAAAGGTTATTATACTGAGATTTCCCCGTGATCAGGTCTGAATACCCTTGTGCCTTCTACACTTCCCCCATTTTGTACAGGAAACCCTTGTTTCCTTGTGATCTGATGTTCATCACTTATTTATGACATCTTGGAGTGAGTATTGGAAGGAGACCTACTAGAGGCTTGAGGTGGGACGGATCCAGAAGGAGGCTGAGCTTTGAGCCTGCAGAAGTGGTTCAGGTGATATTGCTATTTTTTCATACTATTCTATTTGTCTAATAAAGAAACACGTCTTGTTCCCGATATGCTTCTTTTTTTATGTTAATGATGTTCATATTTGAATTTCATGTATGAATGGATGTTTAAAAGTTTGTAACTAACTCCTTTCTTATATAACATAAAGATCATTTTTATGTAAATCTTTGTCCATATACTGCTACATTCCTTGGAATTGTTGTTTTTGTAGGGCAAAGGAGCGAAAGGGACGTGAAGAAGGGTTTGCACCCTTGAGTAACTACCCAAACATAGGACCTCAAGTATGTCCTTCTCACCTTAGAAATAGCTTTTTTTAGCATAATGGTTGTGTGTGTGTGTGTTTCTTGATTTAGACAACTTTCAGTCTGCTAGGGTTCCACCCAAGAGCCTTAGGGGATAAAATCCCGCAACATTCATTCCAATTAATATGAAGAGAAAAAATTTGTTTATGAATAATGCATTGCAAAAGTGCTATTACACGACAATCTGGCAAATTGCTAATTAAATTATATTCTAAGCTAGAAAATCCTTCCCATCTGAACCTTTCATAAAGAAATACTTTGAAAAAAAACAGAATGATGTTTGAAATCTATACAAGTTAAACTCTCAACGCCTATGTTCTAAATATGCTAAGGGAAATATATTCTATATCAATTATTCCAATTAATATGAAGACAAATTTGTTTATGAATAATGCGTTGCAAAAGTACTATTACACGACAATTTGGCAAACTGCTAATTAAATTATTTTCTAAGCTAGAAAATCCTTCCCATCTAAACCTTTCATAAAACCAAGTCTCATTATAAAGGGACTTAAAAATCATTAAAATCAGGAGATCACGAATTATGATAAATTCAGATATTGATAAATCAAAATTTTGGAGTTTAAGGACGTCTAAATACACAGGAATCCGAGAAAAGCTTTGATGCCGATTAATGGACTCGTGATAAAGCTGAACTGTTTATTGTTCGTTTCATTTCTATACGAGCATTAAGTACAAGTATCTCAAATATTCGGGTAATGAAAATTCCAAAATGATGCTAGAGTGGCAAATGAAAGGGACAAAATAGAAAATTTCTTGCTAGTTCTTACAATGGAAAACATTTTCTCAACTGTTTTATTTCTTCATATCTACAAAGATATTTAACCCAATCTAGAGGAGCTGTCCTTTTAGAGGAGATTTTGCTCCAAGGCTGAAACAAAAGAGAGCCCAATCCCGATTTGAAAGGACCCAGTAAATCTAAGAAACGTTTAATTTATTTTCTTCCCTGGATGATGGAGACGCTGTGGCATATTGTGATTAATATTTTGATGTTAGGTTGAGCTTTACAGTTTGGAAAAATGTGATATTTGCCATGTTGCATGAGTTTTTGGAAGATTGGAACCAAAAAACTTTGGTATGGGTGTGGGAAAAGCTAGAGGTTTTCCAAAAATTTATAGTAAATTTTATAGGAAATGGTTAATGGCTAAGGGTAATATTATATAACAGAGATATTCTTGGGAAGGTTTCAACTTAAGTTCATGTTTTTTTTGGTAGTTCACCATATTTCTCTTAAGTTTTTGTATTCCCAACCCCAGGAAATACTGGAAATCCAAAAAAAATTAGTCTTTAAAACCTCAGGAACTTTCCCAAGCTCCCATTGACTAAAAAGCTAATGTTCCGGTACCATTCCAAAACTCTTAAGAGGACAAAAACCATTGGAATTGTTTTTATATAACAAAAAAATATTTATATCACACGATATCCAGTGAGCTTCGTGACTTTTTTAATGCCTTTTCAATTTCCTTACTTCATAACGGTTAAATAGATACAGATTTATGTTTGGAGAAGTGAGTCAAAGTGCTTGGTTGTTAATTTAATTGAAACCAAAAACACACACAATTTATATACTTGATTAAAGTTATGTGAGGTTGACATTATTTTGAATATACGACATAGTCAATGCTATTTTGGGTGTATAATGAATTACATAACATATGTGTACTGAAATTCTAAAGTAATACCTTCTAATTAATCTTTACACTCACAAGAAGTTCAAAAGTACTGTAATCTTTACACTCACAAGAAGTTCAAAAGTACTGGGACATGGAAGGCCTACTCTGAATTTGAACTACATTTATTACATTGTAACACTGGGCCATAGACAAGAAACAAAACAAATTTTCCTACTAAGATGAATAGTTCCACAAAAATACATTTCACTAAAAAGTAAAGCTGATTAAAACTATGAAATCTCTTCACATTTCCCTCACTAACTAGTAAAACTGATTAGAAACCAAGAAACCTCTTCATAGTTCACTCAGACTCCTCTTTTATTTCTTTCTCCTCCTTTTTGGTACAAGTGTTTCTAGTTGAGCTCTAACTGTCCACAGTGATACTCCGGGTTTCATCAATATCTTCACAATCAGATTCTACCATGTTGATGTTAGTCTCTTCATCTTCTTCTTTAATTTTTTTTGTTTTTATGAATGGTCACATTAATAAGTGTTGTGACATTCCTTACTGACTTCAAACTCATATTATAGCGTGTTGTTGTGATCAATCTCTTCTTCTTGCATCCTGTTATTTCTACTCCTGCTGCTGCAGTTGTTCAACACAACCTCCTCTTTTATTTCTTGCTGGTGTTCTTGCTCAAGTTGTTGTTGTTCTTGGTCATGATTATGTGGTGGTGATGGTGACCTTCTTATAGATACTTCTACTCCGCTTCATCCTCGAATAGCAATTTCGTTGAGGAGAGAGGGTCCTCCAAACACAATTCTTAAATATTTTAACCATTTCCTCTCCCTTTCTCTTTTCAATATGCAAATTCATTAATTCATATGGATGAGAGTGACTTATTCATTCACTTCATAGTCATCTACATGATCATTTTCCAAATTGTAGTGGGATGCAAAATACATTAGAATATATAAATGAAATCCATTGATTCGACTCTTGAGTATCTGAGCTTGCATATAATTGTTTGCATTCCATTGCTTTGCATAGTAATATGTAGGAATCTTGTGAAAGGAACATCTTTTATGATGTTGCATTTCACAGGGAATTTGTCCTTCCCCTCACAAAACTTTGTTCTCATTCTGAATTTTACAAGTCTCACCATTTCAACCACCCCACAGAAATGGAAGCTTCTATTCCCTTGTATGTCACCACATGTCCAAATTAGATTTTATCCATAAATTAACTCTCAACAAGTAATTGTAAGTTGTAATGGTATATAATTGAAATAAAAAACTAACCCACAAGAATAGGAATATAGGGCAATCTAAACCAGAACCCCTAGATGTGCCTCCTTGGACCCTTCTGGTCCCAAATCATGGAAATGCAGATCCCAGGGCGTGAGAAGCTTGAATACCTCACCGGTAAAACACCTATTATGGAGGTTACTGATGCTGCCTATGCAAAGTGGTATGCTAAAAATCAAAAGGTCAAAGGATGGTTGCTGACTTCTATGTCATCGGAGATTATGAAGCGCTATCTTAGACTCTTAGACTGTCTACTGCATGTGAAATCTGGACTGCTCTTGCTAAGGCTTTCTATAATGGGTAAGATGAATTGCAACTCTTAGGGCTGAATCAATCGGCATTCTCCACCAAACAAGTTGGTAGTTCTCTTTCCACGTATTATGGTGATCTAGTAAAAATCTTCCAAGAACTAGATCATCGTGATAGGATTGTCATGAAGGATCCCGAAGATGTTGTCGCCTATAAAAAAATCAGTTGAGAGACTGTGGGTGCATATCTTCTGGAATGGACTAGATGAAGACTTTGAACAAATTCGAGGTGAAATTCTCAGAAAGGATCATGTACTTGATCTTGAATAACTTATGCATATGTTCGTCATGATGTCGTTCACCGAGCTGCACTTCATGGTGAACCTGAACACTCTGAATCCGTTGCTATGGTGGCTCATCGAGGCAAGCCTTACTAATCAAAAACACATTCAAAACCAAATCACACTTCTAGTCTCCGAGATCACACAGCTGACAAAAATTGATCATGTGGATCACAAAATCATATCTATGAAATAGGGGCTGCAAAATCACAACGTGTATGTACTCACTGTGGAGAAACCTGGCATACAAAGTCACATTGCTCTGAATTAATTGGATATCCAGAATGGTGGGATCTTTCCAAGGCACCTCACAAGTGAAATTCAAAGTCAAATCATCATGCTTACGTTGTTGTGGCTAAGCCCTCCACCAACAACAGTACTACTGAGGAAGTATCTTCTTTCATTGTTATTTCTGGGAATGTTGGTAAGTCTCTTCATACCTCTATCCCTGTTAGTCATAGTGAATGGATAATTGATTCACGTGCCACATATCACATGACCTTTGATGGTAAACATATTCAGTCCATGAAATCCCGAGACCACCATATAGTGTCTGCAACCAATGGTACTCCCTCTCCCGTGGTTGGAGAAGTTTTAGTTTCTCTTACGCAAAACTTGAATTTGGAGTCTGTTCTAGTTGTTCTTTCTCTTAATCATAACTTATTGTTTGTTTCTCAAATAACCCTCACTTTGAACTGTATTGTGATATTTTGGCCTAACCTTTGTGTTTTTAAGGATATTCAGACTTGAAAGACAATTGGTTATGCTACTACGAGAGGAAAGCTCTACTATCTTGATCTACCATCAGCAAGCTCCAATCAGTTGGCTCAAGTTTTCTCATCTTATAAGTCTGGCACACATCAAAATTCAGAAGTCTCGTTATGGCACAGGCGTTTAGGTCATGTATCTTTTGGATATTTACAAAAATTGTTTCCAAAGCTCTTTTCTCAATTAAATGTTTCGGATTTTAAGTGTGACATTTGTGAACTGGCTAAAAGTCACCATGTCCCATTTCCCATTAGTATGCATAAAAGTCCTACACCTTTTATGGTTATTCACTCTGATGTCTAGGGACCTGCAAAAACTTCTTCTTTGAGTGGAGCACGTTGGTTTGTTTCTTTTATTGATGATCATACTCACATGACTTGGGTTTGTTTAATGAAATCAAAGAATGAAGTTAGTTCCCTGTTTCATCAATTTCACAAAATACTAGCCACCCAATATGAATCAAATATTCAAGTTCTTCGTACTGATAATGGTGGAGAGTTTGTTAATCAAAACTTGAAACAATACCTAAATTTACATGGCATTGTTCGTGCTTCCTTGTTTAGGGCTCATATGCCTATTAGTTATTGGGGTGAAGCCATTATTACCACAGCTTATCTCATTCATCATTTACCCTCTAGTTCACTACAATTTCAGACCCCTTTTGATGTTCTCCATAATACTGTGAGTGCCCCTACCTTACTGAATCTGTCCCATAAAGTTTTTGCATGTGTAGCCTCTGTGCACCTTCACAAACCCTTGAGAAATAAGCTGGAACCTCGTGCCCTTCGTTGTGTCTTTGTTTGCTATGCATTGCATCAAAAAGGTTATCGGTGTTATCACCTGCCTTCTCGTAAAATTTATGTTACACTTGATGTGGTCTTTCATGAAGATGATATGTATTATTTTTCCTGTGCGTCTCCACTTCATGAGGAGAATAGAGATGAAATGGAGACTTTTCATCATTCTATGGACCTTGATCTTATAAGTGGAGATAATTTGGACACTAGGGCTGAATGTGACCATTTGGAAACTAGTGATGAAAATCCAAGTGATGGTGACGTTGTAACTCACAGAGGTGATTGTCTAGATGGGCAGCAAGTTTTGGAGAATGAGGTTCCAGATCAAATGGAAGTGGAAGTGTTGTTTGTGTCTTCCTCCACTCATAATGTATCACCAAACCAATTTTCTTCTCCAGCCGATTCCATGCCTGATTCTTACGTAAACTCCGAATCTGAACCTCACTTAGAAAAGTTACCAGATCTAGTCACAAGAGGGAAACCCAAAGTTAACTATGAACCTATTCTCAACTCCAAATCTAAGTATCCCATAAGCAATTATGTATCCTACTGTAGACTCTTAAATGAGAGTAAGGAATTTGTGAATCAATTATCTATTGTAGCTATTCCTAACTGTGTGCAGGAAGCTTTGAAAGATCCTAGATGGAGGGAGGTGATGAATGAAGAAATGAAGTATCTTCAAAAGAATTCAACATGGAAATTTGTTGACTTTCCTAAAGGGAAGATACCTATTAGATGTAGATGGGTATTCTGCATTAAATGCAAAGCTTATGGAACCATAGAACAGTTCAAAGCAAGACTTGTCGCCGAGGGATATACTCAAACATATGAAATTGATTATATGGAGACATTTGCACTAGTGGCTAAAATTAATACAGTCTGTATTTTACTATCTCTTGTGGTGAATTTGAGTGGCCTTTGCATCAATTCGATGTAAATAATTCATTTTTCTATGGAGATCTCCAATAAGAAGTATATATGGAGTTTCCCCCTAGCTGTAAGTTGTAGAATAAAGGCAATAAACAGGTTTGTAGATTAAAAAAATCTCTATATGGCTTGAAGCAGTCTACTAGAGTGTGATTTGGAAGGTTCACTAGCTTTATGAGGTCTATTGTTTACAAGAAAAGTAACTTAGATCACACTCTCTTCTTGAAATATAATGGAGAACGAATCATAGCCCTCATTGTGTATGTTGATGATATGATAGTAACTGGAGATGATCCTGAAGAAAGGGAAGCACTACAAGAACAACTTTCCTGTGAGTTTGAAATGAAGGATCTCGGGAAATTGAAGTATTTCCTTGGAATTGAAGTGTCAAGATCAAAGAAAGGTATTTTACTATCACAACGGAAATATGTCTTAGACTTGTTGAAGGAATCTTGCATGACAGGATGTAGTCCAGCTAGTACCCTTATGGAAGAAAATCTGAAGCTAGGTGTGCACCCAAACCAAGTTCGTGCTAACAAGGAGTGCTATCAGAGATTGGTTGGAAGATAATGTATCTTGCACATACTCGGCTGGATTTAGCTTATGCACTAAGTGTTTTTAGTCAATTCATGCACTCCCCAAGTGAAGAACATATGAATGCTGTCATCCAGATCTTACGCTATTTGAAGTCATCTCCAAGAAAGGGAATTTTATTCACAAAAGGTGATAGCTTGGATGTTAAAGGTTATACAGATGCTAATTGGGTCGGGTCAATTGAGGATAGACATTCTACATCGGGCTACTTCACTTTTGTAGGAGAAAATCTGGTTACATGGCGAAGTAAAAAACAAGAGGTAGTTGTTGGATCTAGTGCTGAGGCCGAATATAGAGGAATGGCTAAGGCAATATGTGAATTGTTGTGGATCAAAAATCTGTTGCAGGATTTACATATGAAGCAAGTCAGTCCTATGCAGTTATACTGTGATAACAAAGCAGCGTGTGATATTGCTCATAATCCAGTTCAACATGATCGAACTAAGCATGTTGAGGTCTATAGGCATTTTATCAAGGAGAAACTAGAAGCAAAGTTGATTGAAGTTCCTCATGTTCGATCTCAAGACCAGCTTGCTTATGTTCTAACCAAAGCAGTGTCAAACCAAGCATTTAATGGTTGTCTCAACAAACTTGGCATGAGTGACATATTCTTACCAACTTGAGGGGGAGTGTTGACAATTGGGAGCAATTATCTCCAAGTTGGTTCTCCATAATTCAAGTCCATAATTTGTCTCTACCACTGGGTGTACAGATAGACGAGAATCACTCCTGAAAACTGGTTGTACAAATAGACTAGAATCACTCCTATGATTGTATCACCATTCCTTATACTAGTTCTAAGCTATAGGATTGAAATTGTATACAGTGGCTATTTATGCCGAACAAGTATCAGTAAAATAAACATTGAAGCCTTTCACACAAACTTCTTTTTTTTGACTTATTATAGGCCTAGTTCTTATTATCATCATAATAAAGAGGAGTATACTCATTCCGATAATATCTATTAGAGACATTTAGTTTCACAACCATGTTTATAGAATAAAGATGGTGAGGCACATGAGGTATCCATATACACGTCTATATGGATACAGATATGGGTATGGATATTGATATTGATAATTATATGGATATCCATATCTAGAGTGGTATAAGTATTTATCAGATTCATAATCATATTCATGTGAATATGGGTATGCATGAGATTATATTCATAGTGGACTTGCTCTTGAGGTTGTTGTCTCACCATTGTCATAATGGTGTTTGCAACTCTTTCAACATTGTCACTATATCTATAGACATATTGGATTTTCTCTTGAGGTTGTTGTGTGACCATTATCGTATTAGTGTATGCACTGTTTTCAACATTGTTACTGGATTTTGAGTTAGTCTCGCCATTAATGTTATTACTAATATTTTTAACCTGTTGATTTGTCATTTGACAAATATTTTTCCAAAGTTACCAATAAAATTTAAACTCTCTATTTTTTTTATTATCTTTATCATAATCTAAGTTTTCTTTTACATAGGCTTATGAATTTTTATCTCAAAACTACCTTTCTTTGATTTTTATCTCAAAACTTCAACTTGACTAATAATACGGATGAGGATAAGCATCATCACTACAACATGAAACACACTGCCCAAAAAGTCATTTATCAGAACATTGTTAAGATAAAAAAAAAAAAAAATATTCACGAAGACTCGCCAGAAAAGGAGTTTATTAAAATAAAACAAAACCAGAAAAAGAGTTCACCACATTTTCTTAAAAAAACTGTTAAAATAGAAAAATTATATATATAAAGTACTTGAAAAATCATGATCACGTCCCAGTTACAGACACACTCACCTGATATGAAAGCAATAAATCCTACCTTTGCATTTAGTAAAAATGTCTATGAACTCAAAACTGAAATTAAAGTCTCTTAAAAAATATGAACTAGTTAAACTGAACCCGCTGATGAATGTGTATTTAAATCATTCTAAACTCTACCGATGAACATGTATTTAAATCATTCTAAACTTCACGAGAAGAAATCAAAATTACATCTAAACTCATAAATATTCATTTATGAATTTCCCATTTATGTCCATACATAACACTCGGAAAAAATTAAACTAGCATTTGCACCAAATGTTGCAAAGGAAACGCCGTAAGACATAAATTGGAGAAGAATCATGACATAAAAATCCATTATGTAGGTGCATACTTTGTCATTAATTTGTTCTCTTAGATTCGATGGCCCATATCACTGCAGATGTTGGCAGATCTGGAGGTGATATTAACCTCTTTCCGATTTGGAAACTGCTAGACCCCTCAATTCGCCTCCCTCCATCATATGGTTGGCTGATTGATAAGCCATAATGGTCAAATGTTGAAGACGGAAACTTGAAAAAAAAACATAAAATTCATAAGAATATTGATTCCCAAAACATTCTTATCTTATGTTTCCGAGCAAATGCATTTTATAAGATTTTACTTATCAAATTTGATTAGTTTTGACAAAGTCGGCTTTAAATAAGAAATAATATAAATTGAAAATGCATAGTGCTCAAGATGAACCATGCCTTTATTATCCTACAACTAACTATTAAGAATAGCTATAAATGATTTTCAGATGTGGCACATCAGTTCTTCATTGTTTTAGCAAAAATGACCCCACTTTCTCAAATGCTAACAAGTGGAGCAAGTGCACAAGTCTAGTAGTGTGTCTTCCTCCAACAATTGCTGAAAATCCATAATTTTATTAGGTGGGTGGGAAATGTGAACTTCCTCTTCCAAAATAACAGGTTCATAGGGCTTGAGATGATTAACATTAACCACATTGTGGAGGCAAAGCTAGCAAGGGAAATCTAAATGGCATGAATTCACACAAACTTTCTTACCTGTGTCAGAATAGGTCTAGTAGTGTGTCTTCCTCCAACAATTGCTGAAAATCCATAATTTTATTAGGTGGGTGGGAAATGTGAACTTCCTCTTCCAAAATAAGAGGTTCATAGGGCTTGAGATGATTAACATTAACCACATTGTGGAGGCAAAGGTAGCAAGGCAAATCTAAATGGCATGAATTCACACAAACTTTCTTACGTGCTTCAGAATAGTACAAGGGCCATAGTAGATGGGCTTGAGGTTATGATGTCACTTATCCTTAAAAAAAAGTTTATCTAGATAAAATTAGGCTCAGTCACCTATGTATAATTGTATAGACAGTTGATGTCTTTTATGGAGTTATTTGTAGCAAGGCGAGGGAGTGTGAAGAGCATCAGATACTTGAGAATGAATGTGATCGAATTTATAAACAAAGGAGGATTCCCCGTGCTACGTCTTGCATTGGTGATGGGAGACCACTCCAGGAAGAGAGTTGGGAAGCTTGTATGGTGCCAACCACTCATAACCATAACAACGTGATTATCACTATGTTGTAGGACATGCAAATAAGAATTGCACTGTTTATTTTTGGTGTAGTGAACACAAAGGGCTTGTAACTGGCTGCAATTTATTACTTAGGTCTGAACATTTGGTTTTTGTTCTAGAGTGATTTATAGCAAGCCTAGAGGGTGTGAAGATCATCAAATACTTGGGAATGGACACAAGACAATTTCTAAACAAAGAAGATGTTGTGTGTTACTTAGGTCTGAAAATTTGAACATTTGGTTTTTTGTCATGGAGTGATTTATAGAAAGTCTACAGGGTGTCAACATCATCAAATACTTGGGAATGGATGCAAGACAATTTCTAAGCAAAGAAGGATGTTGTGTGTTGCTTCTTGTGTTGGTGATGGGAGACAATTGGAGGAAGAGAGATGGGCAGCATGTAAGGGCCAACCACTAGTAACCATAACAACCTGATTATAAATGTAATGCAAATTTAGATTTTGAAAGATAGCCATCATATTGTTCATGAATTAATATTATTTTATTTAGCGTATTTGATGTCATCTACTATGTGTATCTTTTCAAAATCTATCAAATATTTTGCTATTGAAACTTGAAAGACCATATTTGAAAATTAAAAGACAATCTATGTTGGAAAGGTACTTTACTCTTAGTTTCAGTGACTACATTGTAATGGATTCAACAATTTAAAAGCAATTAGCAACATGCTCTTCAGCCAAGACAGTTATATTCTCTAGTGATATTTTCTCATCAGCCTTTCATTGGGTGGCACTCTAAACCAGTTTTGGTAACTTTTTCCTCGAATATTTTGGAAGGCAATGTGATGGGTTAAGGAAGATGGAGAAGTTGAGAGTTTGAATTAACCATATATTACATCTCTTACCAGTCCATGCACAAGAAGATCGATGTATGTTTCCCGTGATTTTAAGAGCATTATCTTCTTTAAGTATAAAAGAAATAGTAAACAGGATTTGCAATAAGTCCAGGACACAACCACAAATACACAAAATATTCAACAAGATTTCCTTCCATCAAATTATAAGAAAGGATCATCCAACAATTGTTAATCGTCAAATTTCTGTGTCGGTGACTGGTACCAGAGATTCAGAATAGATGTAATTAGCCATCAATGTAGTATGGATTTCTGAGACACAGCTCGGGTAGTTTTCTCCATGTTCGTTCAGGCTAAGAAAACTTAATTTTTAGTTTTGGATCCTTGCAATTGCCTTCAAATTAGAGATGCATAGATACCATTCTTTTTCAAGAATTCCTCATGAGTACGCTTTCAACTATCCGACTGCCTGACACAATTGCCACAATATTTTCACTTTGGACTGTTGAAAGTCGATGTGCTATAACTAAAACCGTTCGTCCTTTCATCAATTGGTCCATGGCATCCTGATTAAATACAAGCAAGGGAATTGTTAAGGAAGAAAATAAGATCAGATGAAAAATCAAGAGTAATAGAAGAACAAAGAGGCTATCATGGTTCGGGTCATGGTATCACCCGAACCAGGTATTCACCCTCTGCATCCAAAGCACTTGTAGCTTCATCCAAAAGAAGTACACGAGGATCCATCAGTAATGCCCTTGCTATTGCAATCCGCTATTTTTGACCTCTTGACAGCCTCACACCACACTCTCCAACAAGTGTATTGTACCCTTCCGTAAAATTTGATACAAAATCATGGGCATTGGCCATTCTCTGCAATTTGTTGAGCCAGAAGTGGACAATGTTTCAAATTTAGGAGAATCCCATATTCATTGAAATAGTCAAATGAAGCAGCTAATTTTACTCTCAATTTGACAATACAAGTCGCATGTTTCTAGTTCAAATCATATCAGATTTAAAACATGTCTAAAGGTTTTTGAAACGTACGGAAGCATTTTCAATTTCAACAGTGATGGCTCTGCCTTTCAGTCCATATAGAATATTGTCTGCTACTGAGCAGTTGAAAAGAATAGGTTCCTGGCTCACAATACTTACCTGCAAAATTTTCCAGTTGGTTTTAAATGAGTGCATGAAAATCAACCTTGCTTCCAGGTTGGTACTTTCTCTTGAAAAATCGAGTATAGTAAACATGAAAGGAGATTGCCACTCGTTTATATCTTCTAATGATGCCTGATTATAGTAGGCACTCGCATTAACAGGTGCAATAGATGAACAAATATTAGATAATATCGACACATCGTTCACTGTTGATTCGAAACATGGTGCACCTCCTGGCTCATCAAACAAGTCTATAGTCATTGCCTGTAACCCAACAGTGCCTCCACACAATCGTGGTTGATGCCTAGACGACAAAAACCATACATTCTTTAAACTTGTCTACTCTCAAACATTTTGAATACTCCATTGGACCCAAATTTAACAGAACCCCAAATCGAAATTACCTATACTCCTATGGACCCAAATTTAACAAATTCCCAAAACAGAACCAGATTATACGATTGGCTCATCCAAGGAGAGTCAAGATGGTTGCACAGCAAATCAAGAGGGAGATAGCAGATATGCTTTTGAGGGACAAGATATTACAGCGGGCCATTCTTCCAGAGACTGCACTCGGAACAGACAAGTACTTATATTCACTAACAACAATTAGTGATGTTGAAGTGTCAGTTTGCCAAAAAGGTACATTTTTATTCTGTAATTTTCTCAACCTTTTCTTGTCAGCTTTCTGCATAATCAGAACTAAATTCTTTTCAGGACTCTCATTTGATGTCAAACAACTCTCCATTGAAAAATATGTGACTTGAGATTGCTGATTAAGGCTATGCATAGCCTGTAACGTATGTTGATGTTGCTTTTATAATGATGGCATTTCAGGTAAACTAGAAAAAGCATTGTTGAGACATTCACTGGACACTTTTGAAGCCATTTCTTACATTTCTGTACTGGTAGCTTCTAGTCCAACAAAACCTAAATTGTGGCCAGCAACAGTTTCCTTGGCCTTCTCCAGCACAAACTGCAAGTGAAAGAAATTGTTAGAGAGACGTGTGTGAGTTTGAGAGAGTATGACAAAGATGATGAAGATAGAGAGATACATAGCAAGGTATTGTTAGGAGTTTCAAAATACCATCCATTAACAAATGCTGGGAATATATCCTGGGCTGCCATGACAAAAATAAGCATTGCTTTCACTCCCATCCATTCAAGGAGAAAAAATGGTCTCCTTAAACCTCAAATATCAATCTGAAAAATCAACAAAATCAACAAACACCGTAAGGGAGAAATGCAATGTCATTGCAAAATTGGATATTCATTTCAATATATTTATTTTGCAATGGGGATTCATATACACTTCATGTTAGGTTTATCAAATAGGGCTTATATATGTAGTATTTAAAAATATACCTTGCCTATTAGTTATCCAACCTGACAATCATATGAAGTTATTCAGAAGAATGCTATAACACATCCATCTTAACATTGAAATTATTGCATCAAGGAATTTGATACCCTTAACCACATCACATATCATGGATTAATATGGATTTGAGTAACTATATTGAATTATTCACTGCTAGATACATGTCATCTTAGTATTTCCATGGGTGCTCAAAAAGACTAGAGGATAAAAGGCCGAGAAAACAAGCCTTGCTGCTCCTGCTGTGAGGCAAACATAATTGAAGTTATGCAGTTGTTTGTTCAGTGCAATACGGTTATAAACTGTATAAGCTATTTGAAAGCACACGACTCCACTGTTGTGGCCTCGGGGATGAGAGTACATGAGATATCTAGGTTGGAATTGTCGTTTGGTCGAAGATAAATACCTAAAACTACTTTCGATTTACTGTTCATCTTCTTTGGATGTAAGGATACTGTTCATCTTCTTTGGATGTAAGGATACTCGAAATAAATTTATAGCATCCCAATACCAAAGGGCATCTAGCAGGAGGAGTTCTAAATATGACAGAAACACTAAACCAAATTTGACTATTTGAAATTCGTAATTGCGGGGTGAGAATTTGGGAGAACACTATCACCCTAATAAATTAAGGGGTTCTAGCTAGTAATACTAGAAAGAAAAAGCACAGAGAAATAGAACCCTAACTTTGTCTTTCAGCAAAAACATTATAAACCAAATATTATAAAGTAAGTAGCCCTCATTGACATAAAGAGGTTAAGACAACCAATACAATTTCAATTATAATCACTTACACATAAAACACGGACAAACTACCTTGCAATATGGAACCTTCACATAGTATGAAGATATTTTCAGGATTTAAGTTAGTGTGAGCGAGTTTCAACTCATGCATATCTGCCACTCATAATTGGCAACATTAGCAGAATAAAACCCTGGATAGACATTATTAATACTGTTAAAAATGCCCATGACAATCCAATCTCATAAATTGGGAGTTAACCTCGGCGTTGAAGCAGAGTCACAGACAAGCATTTAATATAAAATAAAAATATAAGTTTCAGCCGTCCCAATGCATATGTCAAGATTCAAGTGATTAATATTTTGAATGTTTTTATAAATATAATGTGAATAAATATAAATTTTTATTACAAAAAGAACTTTCGAACACAATTCTAAGTTCATACCAAAGGTAAAGAGATATTTCAGGGAGAGACATGAGAAGTAAGTATTGTTCCTCTAAGAATTTGAATTGTTTTAAGCTCCATCACTCGAAGAATTTGAAATGTTTTAAGCTCCATCGCTAATAGTAACCCATTTTATAAACCTCGAACAACTCATTGTAGCAAAAAATTACAAAACTCTAGACCAGGGAACCTTTGAATTCTGACCCTCCTTCCTTGTAAACATGGTAAACTCTCATCTTTGTCTCAATGGCAGGAAAGGTGAACTGAAGTCTAGTATTTCAAGGCGAAACCCTGAAATTTTGATGCCATTCTGTCCTCATATACTAAATTTCAAGAAGAACCAAAGTTTTCTGAAGAACGACTGCAAAATATATTTTTGTTAATAAATAATGCCAACATTAAAATAAAAGACCACAACAAATGTTTATACACATAAGATTCTTTTTTTCCATATTACTATAAAATGATCTTCTGATATTTAAATCACATACATTCTATGTGATTTAGGCAGAATTGAGGAAGTCACATTCATTGGTGGCCTTCAAAAGTTACCATAGCATCTGCACACAACTATACAGGAAAATGACACACATTTCAAACAACCATGTATATTTTGAATAAAAAGAGTATCCAGGGAACTTGGGTCACATGCCCAACATGCTCATCTATTAAATTCTACATGTAAAAATAACACATGCACAATAGAAAATCGAAACAAATACTTCCTCATACCATGTGCTACTTATGTCATATTTGGCAACTTAATGAAGGAGATCAACTTCAATCATTGTTGTCTCTGGGTACTTTTTCAAGCCACGAACGATTTTGATAGCTACAAGACCCTTCGACTTTCAGTGCCAGCCCTCCAAAACTTGCCCAAATCTACATACAAATTTTGGTCATACTCCCATCAAAACAGAATTCATCTAATACATGATTTATAACCAAAAAAATCCAACATACAATGTTTCCTAATCCTTACCTTGCATCATTTTCCTAATCCTTACCTTGCCTCATTTTACTGAGTATTTTATCTGCAAAGCATAGAGCGGAAGACATATGAGCAAAATAAATTAAGGAAAATGATCATTTGTAAAATAGGTCGTGGTATCAAACAATAAACCTAAAAACCC
Organism: Pinus taeda; assembly: GCA_000404065.3. NCBI lineage: Eukaryota > Viridiplantae > Streptophyta > Pinopsida > Pinales > Pinaceae > Pinus > Pinus taeda. The sequence goes on from APFE030302356.1 coordinate 25,599, forward strand.
TTTGTGAGATTGCAAACTAACATTTAGGAAAAACTCGTTGAAAATCAGATAAATAACAGTGAGTTAAAATATATATTAAATACTTGCAACTACTCGACCTACACAGCTATTCGTTTATACAAAAATCTGTATGTTCAAGAAATTGAAAAATCTCACAGCAATCTGAAGGGTAGGAGGAATCCCTATGCTCTAGCATAGATCTATGAGGAAAAGGGGTATCTATGAGGAAAACGGGTATGACGGATTCCGAAAACTAAAACCAACCTGAATCTGAGAAGGGACATGTCCCACGACGACATTAGCTTCTCGTGCTTCCTCAGATTTTCATCGAGCACAGAGGACAATGATATTTTGCAAATGAGGTTGAGTATCCAGACAGCTTTCAGCAGAGAAAGGAGGAATTGGCTCGCTTAGTTTCGAGGGTTTGTAGAAGAAAATAGGGTTGTTTATAGGTACTACATGTATATTTTGAATAAAAAAAGTATCTAGGGAACTTGGGTCACATGCCCAACATGCTCATCTATTAAATTCTACATGTAAAAATAACACATGCACAATAGAAAATCGAAACAAATACTTCCTCATACCGTGTGCTACTTATGTCATATTAGGCAACTTAATGAAGGACATCAACTTCAATCATTGTTGTCTTTGGGTACTTTTTCAAGCCACGGACGATTTTGATAGCTACAAAACCCTTCGACTTTCAGTGTCAGCCCTCCAAAACTTGCCCAAATCTACCTACAAATTTTGGTCATACTCCCATCAAAACAGAATTCATCTAATACATGATTTATAACCAAAAAAATCCAACATACAATGTTTCCTAATCCTTACCTTGCCTCATTTTACTGAGTATTTTATCTGCAAAGCATAGAGAAGAAGACATATGAGCAAAATACATTAAGGAAAATGATCATTTGTAAAATAGGTCGTGGTATCAAACAGTAAACCTAAAAACCCTTGGTGAGATCGCAGACTAACATTTGGGAAAAACTCGTTGAAAATCAGATAAATAACAGTGAGTTAAAATATATAGTAAATACTTGCAACTGCTCGACCTACAAAGCCATTCGTTTATACAAAAATCTGTATGTTCAAGAAATTGAAAAAATCTCATAGCAATCTGAAGGGTAGGAGGAATCCCTATGCTCTCGCATAGATCTATGAGGAAAAGGGGTATCTATGAGGAAAAGGGGTATGACAAATTCCGAAAACTAAAACCAACCTGAATCTCAGAAGGGACATGTCCCATGAGGACATTAGCTTCTGGTGCTTCCTTGGATTTTCGTCGAGCACGGAGGACGATGATATTTTGCAAACAAGGCTGAGTATCCAGACAGCTTTCAGCCGCGCAAGGAGGAATTGGCTCGCTTAGTTTCGAGGGTTTGTAGAAGAAAATAGCGTTGAAGATGCTCAAGAAATAACTACCAATATCCAACGGTTGAACATTATTCCATCGTCTAACAATTAATCTAACGTTCCACAATTGCACACCGTGGAGAAAGCCGATGAGCTGAAGGCCGAAGGGGTTGACACAATTGCCTGCATTTCTGTAAACGATGCTTTTGTTATGAGGGCCTGGGGTCAGAATCTGAATCTAGGTGATAAGATCCTCCTACTGGCCGATGGAAATCAAGAATTCACCAAAGCATTAGGTGTTACTCTTGATTTGAGCGATAAACAACTTATGGATGCTCCCTTCTGTACTTTACACTCGCTTAAATCTTTTTCATGCAAGGTACCTTCTACGCCCATTTGTTATTCGTTTATGAAACCCACATTGCGCCCTCCTATTATTGCATTGAAGAATCCTTCAAGGGTTTTTAAGGGTTCTTCATTTCTGGTTCCTCGCCCCAAACCCCACACAATAAATCCTATCAAATAAACATTTGTTCGGTCATCAACAACTTTACAGTCAATCAGAGCAACTATTTCAGTGGGGGAGAAGTTGCCGGAGGCTACTCTATCATATTTTAACAAAGAGGGCGAGATTCGAACATTAAAAGTCTCATAATTAACCAAGGGGAAGAAAGTGGTTCTTTTGGCCGTTCCCGGTGCCTTCACACCCACTTTCTCTTAGAAACATCTGCCAGGATTTGTGGAGAAAGCCGATGAGCTGAAGGCCAAAGGGGTTGACACAATTGCTTGCGTTTCTGTAAACGATGCTCTTGTTATGAGGGCCTGGGGTCAGAATATGAATGTAGGTGATAATATCCTCCTGCTGGCCAATGGAAATCAAGAATTCACCAAAGCTTTGGGTGTTACTCTCTATTTGAACGATAAACCTGCGGGTTTAGGGGTTCAATTGAGGCGCTATGCGCTGTTGGCAGAGGACGGTGTCGTCAAGGTCTTGAACCTGGAAGAGGGCGGTGCGTTTACCGTAAGTGGCGCTGATGAAACTCTTAAGGCCCTGTAAAAGATAGGTAATGTGTTTATGCTTCTGCCACATATGACTCTGCCATATTGTCTCTAAGAGATTCTGGGCTTAAACCTAAACTTGTGCCACATGAACTCGATCCATTGTTGGTGTCGGAACATGGAAAAACCTGACGACCTTCAACAGAGTGTCTAACTGGTATTCCCGCTGAACTTCCTTCCATATTATTAGAAGCATATGCATTCATACTAGTGTTTTTACTAGTAGGATCAAGACGCTCCATCATACGGCAACACCTGCAATGCTAGCACTAACCTTTCGTTGAACTTCTCTGCCAAGTTCAGTTACTGCATTGTTACGTGCAAACAGCTTCTCCTTAAAACCTCTTTTACTCCTTGATATTGATTCCTTGTACCTATAAGAGTGTTCAAAAAAATACATCACCCTTGGTACAATTGGGAAAAAGACAGAACCTTAAGCACTCAGCTTTGCACAAGAGAGTCCAACAGTAATCGCAAACCTTGAAGAAACAGCGCTAAATGGAGATTTGAATGACTCGGAAAAGGACTGAAAATCAGAAGACCTTGATCTCTGTTGATTTTCAAGGAACTGTTGCCCTGCATTGTTCCTGAATGAAGATTGGTGCAAGATTCAACACGGTAAGAAAACAAAATGCACGGTCTTTTATTGCAACTACTTTGTTCCATGTGATTGAACGAAGGCCCCTATGAAAGACTTAAATAAAAAGTACAGTATGTATAGAAATTTTCTACGTATGACGCTAGAAAAGTTATAATTCAAAAGAACCAAAGAATTACAGGAGCAAAGACATCGATCACAAGAATTCAAAGGTTTGCAGTTTGAAATTTAGTCCCAATATCATCACAAATCTTACATACCTTGGTGTAAAGGGTTCACTCCTGTTGTCTAAATCTTGCACTGCAATACCACTGTTCCTAATTGTTCTTGAATCCATTTGTCCTAGTGGAGATGGCAAAGGTCCCTGCTGTAGCTGTTCTTCGGTTGTAGGAGTCATAACAGTTGTCATGGACTCAAGTGAAGTAAATGTTGGAATATTTACATCTTGAGTTTCAATATTGTTGGGTGAAATCGGGGGTGCATTGGGATGAGTAGAAAAGACCAGAAATTGTGGATGACCTTGACCAGATGATCTGTGCCTCAAATTTTATCTTCTACTAAAATGATGTGCTCTGCCCATTGCAGCAGCTGCCAAATCCTGCATAATTCGTTCCTCAAAATCAGAGTCATCGGTATAAGCTGGAACCTGCAAATTCACATTTCAACGGTTAGCCCTTACAGAAAAGCCCCACGTTATCAGAACAACATGGAATAATCTTCATTTGAAATTCGTTGTATCTCTGGCAACCTGAGGTAGAGGTAAGGAATATAGACATGGTGGAATTCAATTTCATCAACAGAATTTCAAGCAAACATCGGAGTCTTCGGAGACCGGCTTAATCTAAAGCTCCTCTCTTGCTCCACTACTGCAAGCAACTCTTGACTGCAAGGAATTGAGTTATAATTAGAATCTGGAATGCGATTATAAGGAACTCCGTAATGAAGAAAAGACCAAAGACACAAATCTACATATCTCATCATAAAAACTCAGAAAGTGGCTTGGATAAAGCCCGCCATGGAGTGGAACAGAACAGACCTTTGTCTAATATACTGAAAAGAGAGGGTTTGGGAATGATGCGGCAAATTTTACCATATATCATAGCAAACGAATAAAAAAAATCTCCAAACATACCTTGCAGGATCCTTCAAGATGAGGGTTTGCAAGCACATAGGACATTCCTTACTTCTTTGAGACCTGATTAAGAAAAGGGCAACTTTTAGCATATATCAAACCATGCAGGCCTCCTGGAATAGAGCTATACATCGATACCAATTTATATATGGATAGTCTCAATGACTAAAACAAATTTCATGAAGCAATTCACCGTTCAAGTATGCACTACAAATGGTACTCATGTTTACAGCTAGTGACCTGAAACAACCGATCAGATCTAACATCAGTTAAGGTAACCAAAACCCATCTAGGCAGGAACAAAATTCACCAACCAAAATACTTATCTTCGCCCTTGATTGAACCAAAATCCAATGGCTCATAACCCATAAGATATATCTGAAACCCAAAATCAAATGCAAACAATGGAATCAGTCAAACATAAACCACATGAATTGGAAAATACATTACCCTAGCGGGATCATCATCCGTGAAGGGCTCAAGACAGATGCTGCAAGCATCATCACAAGGGTCCTACACACCTCCTTCCACAAAAGCTGCCGCCTATGTCAAATGGGTCTCTGTAACTTTGTTGTTCTCCTCCATCCCCAATACCAAAACCCACACAAGAATAAACCCAAAATACAGCCAAATTCTGCAAAATCCTCTATCAAACCTATTGCCAAAACGGATCCCTGTTAAAAACAAGGTCAATCCTTCTGCACCTGATAATCAAAATATTCTCTGTAATGCAATAAGGGGTATGGAAACAGGTTCGACCCGCCGACCAAAAGGCAAAAATTGACCGGGAAAGCAAAAGCTAAAACAAACAAACAAACTTACAGGTGGGTCAAAGCACCATACAAAGTAAACGAATCTCTAAAGCAATTCAACCAGCTTCTGATCATATAGCCCACAATATAGAATTTGCAAGTTCTGCCACATATGAAACTATTCGACCCGATGCGAAATGAAACGCCCAAACCATTTCGGCAACCCCTTTGAATCAACAGCTGAAATTGTTGCAATCGTCTAACATATAATCGTGCGGCTTACAAGATGATAGGTAGTCAGAGAGGAGAGTTGATTTCAAAGGGAAACGCGCCTTACGACGTAATGATATAATTTATTTCTTTCGAAATAAATAAAAAAATATTATGTTTAAATTTAAAAAAGTTATTAATTTCATTTGTTTATATTTAAACTCATAAATATTCATTTATGAATTTCCCATTTACGTCCATACATAACATTGGGAAAAAATTTAAATGATATAATTTATTTCTTTCCAAATAAATAAAAAGTATTATCTTTAAATTTAAAAAAGTATTTAATTTCATTTTCTGTAACAAATATTTTAGCTTGAGCATTGTGCTCATCCATGAAAACACATTTCATATATTATTATTAATCGTTTATTATTATTAATGATGATATTAATAAATTAAAATATTAATATTTGGTATAAGGTTAATAAATTAATTAACGTCACAATTTTAATGATGTGAGTATCTAAAGACATTCTCATATATAGAGAAAGTAGTATTTACTGTTTTATTTTGAAATAAAATTTCTAAAATTTTTAAGAAAATAAAAAACTATGAATGATCTAGATTTAATAGTCTAAAATATTATTTGTTGTATACATGATTTATCTCATAAAATCAAAAATCTACAGACCATTTTTTTCTTTCCTACATCCACTCTTATTCTATGAGGGTTACAAATGACACATAAACTTTTATTCTATGAGAATTACAAACCACCCATAAGTATCTTGATGGCTATTCTCAATTGTTTAATTTATATGGTGGTACTAGTTAATAAATAGACAAATTAAATAATAAGAATTACAATAATAAAATAAATTTGTATTTAGTTGAAAAATTAAATTTATAGAAACATTATATATTTCTCAACTAACTCATTTGCCATATTTTCTTTATATAAAATACTTGGAGTTCTCAATTATATCTTTTAAAAGTTGAGTTTAAGTTGTTTCATATATATAATTCAAGTGAGTCAAGAGTTTTTTAGTGTACTAAATCCTTTAATACATTTAAAAATATATTTTAGACAATGAAAAATCACAATCTTACTTGAAATTAGGGTACTAAATCCTTTAATACCTTTAAAAATATATTTTAGACAATGAAAATCACAATCTTACTTGAAATATTATGTAATGAGTAATAATTGGCAAATGTATAATTTATTTACAAATAAAATGTCACACACACACACACACATGAGATCATCTAGAAACTATGTTTTGCTCCAATATTTTTATTTTTTTTTAACGTTATCTTATTTATATTTCCCCATTTTTTTCCATCTTAACTGTGGATTTACCAAGAGTGGAGATGGAAATTTCATCTTAGCCCTTGGTAGATTAGGAGTTGAATGGATCTAGATGGAAATTTCATCTTAGCCCTTGGTAGATTACGAGTTGAAAGGATCTAGATGGAAATTTCATCTTAGTCCTTGGTAGATCAGGAGTTGGATGGATCTAGACTTGTATAATTATTAAATGTAATCAATTACAATTATAATTATAATAATTAATTTGATACTTTAATTTGTTCCTTTAAATATTTTATATTCCACATGAATACCATGGGTTCTCAAAGACATGAAATACAATGGGTCAATATCATGGCTTCTCAATCAAAAATCTCCAGAGTTAAGATGGTTCTAGGTTGGTTTAATTATTAACTAGAATCAATTATAATTATAATTATAATCATTAATATTCTAGTTTAATTTTATCCTTCAAATATGCTATATTCCACATGAATACCATAGGTTCTCAGAAACATGGAATACCATGGATCAAGTTAAGTTTAACTACCCAACAAAAATTAATAACAATAATTGCATCGATAGTCACTCTCCAATCTAGTATGGAAGAGAGTTTGTAAGGTTAGGTTATGTTATGTAAACATTTTGACTCACTTAAATTAAAATTACATATATAGAGTGTCAAATTACATAAAAATAAAAAGGAAAATTAAATCAAATTAATAAAAATAATAATTAATCTCTC
>APFE030302356.1:47259-128706 GCA_000404065.3 Pinus taeda
GTGTATACTTGATTCCAAAGTCTTGAGTTCCCTTCAAGTACCTTAGAACTCTTTTTGCAGCAGACCAATGTCCCTCACAAGGCTTTTGAATAAACCTAGAGAGGATTCCAATAGCAAATGCAATGTCTAGTCTAGTAGTAGTTAAGTAGTTGAGACTTCCTACAAGCTGTGTATACTTTGTTGCATCCTCAAATTCTTTTCCTTCAATAGATGTGAGATTTAATTTTTGTTCCATTAGAGTAGTAAGAGGATTTCATTCTGTCATGCCAAACCTGTTCAACAGATCTCCAATGTATTTCTTTTGAGAAAGAAATATGGACTTCAGATGTTGGGTTACTTCAATGCCAAGATAGTAATGAACATAGCCCAAATCAATCATTTCAAAACTTTTCCCCAATTCCTTCTTTATGGATGCAATGTAGCTTTCATTGTTCCCTGTCATCAAAAGATAATCTACATATACCACAAGATATACAACTGTTTTGCCAACTTTCTTGACAAATAAGGTTACATCATCAAGATCATAATGTTTTAAATTGAGTTTCAAAATATGCTCAGTTAGGTTTTCATACCAGGCTCATGGTGCTTGTTTGAGGCCATCCAAGGACTTCACAAGTTTGCATACTTTATGTTCATGTCCTTTCACAGCAAACCCTTAGGTTGAGACATAAAAAAATTATCTTTCAAATCTCCATTTAAGAAAGCAACTTTTACATCCATTTGATGGACCTTCCAACCATTTTGAGCTTCTACTACAAAGAGTGTCTGGATGGTAGCCCATTTTACTTTGGGGGTAAAGGTCTCGTCATAATCGACCCCTTCCTTCTATGCAAAACCTTTTTCCACAAGCCTAGCTTTGTGCTTGTCAATTGAGTCATCATCTTTATACTTGTTCTTGTAGACCCACTTGCAGCCAATTGGTTTGGTTCATAATGGAGGATCAACTAGCTTCCAAGTGTCGTTCTTTATGAGGGCATCATACTCCTTTTGCATCACTTCTTTCCATTCATCATGAAAAGTAGCTTCTTTAAAGGAAGTTGGTTCAAAATATGTAGACAAGTTCAATTCACAATCATAAGAAACATCCATATCAACTAGTGAATTAGAGTCATCCACATCACCTCCATTTTTCCGATTTGAATTTCTAGTTCCTATCTTTCCAACCTCATTAGGATGAACACTTTCAAGTGTCTTTGTCAGCCACTTTGGGGGACCTTTCTCAAATGGTCCAAGCTGCTCCGTTGATTGAGTTGGGACTGAATCAAGATTGAGTCTCCCAATCCTGTCAATCACATCACTCAAAGTATCATCTGTTGTTGGAGTTTCATGCAGGGGAGAGAGAGCTTCAGAAGAAGATTCCACCGGTTGATCTAGTATAGGAATCCCCCCTTCAAGATGTGGAATCTGATAATCAAATTCTTGAAATGATTTTGCATTTGCGAATCTATCCAAGAGATCAAGTTGCCGCTCAACAACATTGTCAGTTTTGGATGATTCAAGAAAGATTACATCTCTAGATACAACAAACTTTTTTATTGACTTCATCATAGAGATGGTATGCTTTGGAGGTGTTTGAATACCCCAGGAAGATACACTTACGACTTCTAGCGCCAAGTTTGTTTCTATGTACCTTTGGTATCAAGGCATAATAGGTGGAACCAAAGACCCTGAGATGCTTTACCGAAGGAACATGTCCATATCACATTTCATATGGAATCTTGTTTCTAATAGTATTAGATGGGCATCTGTTCTTTATATATGCAACACATAGAACAACATCAGCCCAAAACATTATCTTTACATTTTTGAAAAAGAGCATGGATTGTACAATATTTAAGATTGTCCTATTCATTTTTTCAGCTACACCATTCTGTTGGGGATTATAAGGCACAGTTGTTTGATGTTTGATCTCATGTTGGCAAAGATAGTTTTCAAATTCATTTGATGTGTATTCTTTTCCATTATCAATGTGAATAGACCCAATATGAGATTGTGCATCATTTTCAATCCATTTGTGAATGTTCTTGAATGTTTGAAAATCATTAGATCTGTTCTTCAATAAATAAACCCAACACATTCTGGTGTAGTCATCAATAAATGTCATGATATATTTAGTTCCATTTGCAGAAGGAACAGGCATTGGACCACATAAATCTGAATGAATGGGTTCAAGTTTTCTATGTGCTCTTGAATGTGTATCATGAAAAGACTGTTTGCTATGCTTTCCTAGAATGTGATCATCACACTGCTTAAGTTTCCTAGGAATTGTAGGCAAACCAGCAACACCATTTTTCTTCAACAAGTGGAGGCTATCATAGTTAAAATGTCCAAATATAGCATGCCATAGTAAACTTGATGGAAGTGTACCTTCTTCATAATGAGAATTGTATGAGAAATGTTGTGCACGAGTAGAGGTACCTTGCAGCTTGAGAAGCCTTTCTTCTTTCTATTCCCCTCATGACAAGTGAGTGGTTAGATGCTTTTCTTACCTCAAGCTTTCCATGGAGTGACCTTGCTGACGGATGTGGACCAAGGACAACAAGTTTCTCTTTAGCTATGGGAGATAGGGAACATGATGCAGAAGAAAGTCTGGAAGACGAGGCAATTTAAGCCTGATTGTGCCAAGCCCTGATGGCTTGATTTTTGATTGGTTTGTAAAATATACTATTCCATCAACATTGTCAGTAAATTCTTCAAAAAAATATTTTCTATGAGCCATGTGGCAAGTTGCTCCTGAATCAAGCAACCAATCATTTTTCCAAGAAGCAAGTGAAGCATTAAATAAATCTTCGTTTACTCCAATATTATGTTGTGCCACAACATAGTGAGCAGATTTAGGTGCTTTAAATTTGTCTGTATCATCAATTTTACCTTTCTATTGGTTTCTTTGTTGCTTAATTTTGTTCCATGGTAGCTTGCATGTAGAGGCATCATGTGATCCATTTCTTTTGCAGCGTATGTAGTGCAAATCTACCTTTTCTCCTTGAGAGTGTCTGCCCCCCTGCCTCTAAAATATCTTCCTCTTCCTCTTCGACCACCTCTTCCTCTTGAAGGATCTTGATGTGGGTGCTTTTCTTTATGAGCAAGGCACACAACCTCTTCAGAAGATTTAGGGGTTTTCTTCTTTCCAAAAGCTTTCTCTCTTTCAACAAATTTTTTAACAAGAGAGTCAAAGGTAATGTCTTTAAGATTTCCATTTGTTTGCAATGACTCAAGATAATTGGAGTAAGTGGGATAAAGTTCCTTGAGAAAAGCGATAAGAGGAATATCCAAATCAATTTTAGTGGCTTTGATATCATGCATTATAGACTTTACTTCGGATGCAAGAGCAAGAGGATCATTATTTTGCAATTCAAGAGTGAAGAGTTTAATCATGAGTTGAACAACTTCAAGTGTAGAATGTGAGTCATAGATTTCTTTCAGCTTTTGTAAGGCTTTGAAAGCAGTTGAAAATGGCATAATATGGCGACTCACCTCTTCACTTACAGATGCTGCAATTAATGCATAGGATTTTCTGTTCTTGTTTTCCCAAATGGTGAGCTCTTTGTCTGAGGTAGGTTGTTCTGGCTATTTGTCTCCGTCTCCAATGCACACTCCTTTCCACAACTCATTGAAAATGAGGGTGTGTTTTATCATCCGGGACCACTCAGGATAGTTCTCCTTGCCAGTGAGAATTGTTCCCACAATGGATATGATGGAATGCATACTGTAACAAAAGCTTCTGCTGCAAAATTTTACTCTTAATGGAAAAAAAATATAATTCTGATATGACTGGACAACAATTCAACTCGATATCAAATATCAATACCCAAGACTGTAAATACACAAATTTGTACAACGCATTCAATACTTCATGCCATAGTGCTTTTACCCACGTCCTCATTTTAAAAAAAACTCTATTCAATACATGGCATTTAACGATTTTTATATGCCAAAAAAACTTCAATACATACACAAGTGGGGTAGCATATGGTGATACCAAGACAACGTTCAATATATTGGCAGCGTTCAATAGACTTCAGACTTGGATAGTAGCGCACATCCAATTTTTTTTTTTTAATTTTTTTTTTTAATTTTTATTTTTTTTAAAAAAATATTCAACCATATCACACATCCACCAGATAGTTCCTCGTGAGGCACTTCGATTCTGATTTTAAAGGTTCAGAAAAACTCTATCTCTCATCGCAAAATTAATATTGGAAGGAAAAAGGGGCCACCCATTACACCTCAAAATGGCTGCTGAAACCATCGATGGTAAAGCGTAGTAACTCCACAAGGGTTACGCTGCCCATGCTACAACGCACAACCTTGGTTCGCATCCCCATAACCGATGATGCTGCTAGTAGTTACTTGGACCAGGGATGATACCACTACTCCTCCACATAGCTATTCAAACCACTCATCATTCGGATGCTATGCTGCTCCTCTGCGTATGATAGATCAACTGAAGTACGAGCTTGATGAGGAGAGGAACACTTCCGGTGTTGCAGCAGAGGAAACTCTGGCTATGATTAACCATCTCCAGAGAGAAGAAGTCTTCGTAGTACCACCTCAACCAAAAAGGTTATGAGGAAAGAAGAAAATGCGATTGGCACCAGATATGCATATAATGACAAAAATCCGTAGAGGGAGAGCGAGTAAAGAAATCAGTGCATATCGAGGGAATCAAATACCCTGTCACGACAGTGAGGAGAATAATGTTAGATATTTGCAACGTTTAAACAATGGCAGTGTTTAATGGGCAGGCACTGTGGCAGGGGCAGTAGACAGACTCCATAGGGGGTAGTGGACAGACTGTAAGAAAATGGCAGAAGGGAGTTACAAGACTAGAAGGAGATGCCAAAAATGGATCTGGTTCTGATACCATGTCAGGCTAGGCAGTAACTCCTCAAAACAATTCGTTGATTTCATTTAGGTTGGTGTTTATTATATACATGAGGGAGAGACTGTTCATTTCATCTCCCGATGACTATTCATATTCTCCATTATTTATTTACATCAATTTCAGTTATTCACCCAATCCTAATGATTAGGTGTCAACAATTATTCATGTTATCTTTCAACTACATTAAAAAGAAAAGAAAAAAAAACACTAAGTTTTGATTACCTTGCTCTATTTATTCCAACTTTTGACAACACCATGACACATTTTTCTTGAAAGCTATCTTGTATCTTTCCAAACTTACAAGGATTTAATGAAAAAACCCCTTTCCTAACAATGCTATCTCTTCTTCCTTACTATATACATTATTTTCTTATGTCAAGACTTGCTATTCATCTATTATGCATACATAACTTATTCATATTTCTCTCTACTTCACTTATGGCTCCATTCTAACAATAAATTATTTCTACTTAATTAGATATGCCATGTAACAGTGGAAATGTGGATAAAAACACACAAATCCATCTTCTTTATGCAAAACTCAAATATACAATAAATTCATATTGGTGGCTCATTTATAAAATAAAATTAAAAACCCTGCTACTTCAACTACCTCCCCTCTCACCTCAAATGCTCCCCCAACAACACAAAATAATTCACCTCACTTTATTCAAAACCAATACAACACCCCACCACCCCCCCTACCCCCCCAGTGATGAGCTCCATCTCTTTCATAAAAGGATAGATAAATTCTCTACCTTGCATGTTTTCTCCATGTGCAAAGAATCATACCTAGGTATGAAAATAATATTTTTGTATGGTAATCCTTCTTGGTTCCATTGTGTTGCATTGAAGTCTACCTATCATTTTTCTCTTTCAAATAACATAGAACCTGATGCATAACCACTTACCCTTCATAGCTTAACACATATTGAATAAATTCTTATTACACATGTGAACCCCATTCTAAATGTTACTCATGCCCATGGAGGTCAATACAAATAAAATTGCCACACAATCAACTTCCCCCAAGACATCAATACTATTTCTAACTATTTTCCTTGTGTAGTTTCTGAATTGAACATCCTTATTATCAAAAGACACAATTCTATTGAAAAGGATGACAGATTCTTCGTTTGCAAATCACATGTAATGGCAACATTGGAATACAAACAAAAAAGTGATCCCTATTATAAGGATGTTCACCTCAACTCATCTGTAACTTATGCTTTTCCAAATAAACCTACAAATATCTCCTATCTTCTTCATAATGTGACCACCTTGTCTCCCTAACCCCATAAATCCATACTTGATTCTAATTACGACCCTAATGTCCTCCTCACTCCAAGAGACCTCCAACATTCATATTTCATTCCAACTCTCCCAAATTCATGTATTGATCTTGAACAAATATGTGCTCATTTTCACTCAACCCATTTAAACTGCAAAAGTTTACTTGATTTCCTTGCAATAACCCTATTCATTGTGAATGAATACGCCACTAAGGGCCTCTTTAATAAGTCATTCCATATCCTATTTACTATAGGAATTTCCATGATTGTGCAACCGAGAATTACAAAAGTTGCAATGCGAGAATATTCTTTGCACCTTATGCACTAGAACAATAATCTATTTGGACAACATCCAAGATTCTTCTATCACTTATACAACATTCTAATGTTCCATTGTAGCAAAGAAACTACTTGCGAATAAGAGCATTGAAAACAACTTACCAACAATTGTTCTAGATATTTGACAATGCCTTCATGACTTTCCAAATTCCAAATTTCTAGCATAAGTCATGTGCTCTGGTTCAGGTCTTCAAGGAACACACTCCAAGAAAAAATGAAGACATGAGCTAACTGATATGATCACACAAATAGGAAGCCCGACATTCTTATTCACTCTCAGTGTAGCTAATACCAAGTGGCATGACTTGCACATGGTCATGCCTAACAATATTCCCTCCACTTTGAGCAATTGATACCATTGGAGAATTCAAAACGTTATCAGAAACCCACATCTTACAACCCAATATATGCATTGCATATTTACAATTTTCCATGAAGAAGTCCTACGAAAAGGTCTTCACAGACTTGATTATTAGTGCATGTTTTCATCTAACCATACTTCTCATTGTTAATTTATGTATAGAAATTTCACTTGTTCCAAAATTTGACTTTGTTATTTTCCTTAGAGACAAATGGAAACATAGAGGATCCACATATATACATGACTTCCTTTGGCTGCAAAATACACCAAATATGGAGACTCTTGATTGGAGAAATGATACAGAGGGCATTGATGCCAAGGGTTATTTTAGTTGTTACATAACTGCTTGGAATATTTTTGATCTCCAACAATTAAATCCCACACTTCATCAATAGAAAATCCACTACCTATGTCTTCTGGATACACCATCAATGTTCGCGTCCACTCAGTTTAAAGATTATGAAGAGCTCGTCTATTGTGTTGAATGACACACAAAGTGTCATGAATATTCCTACCTTTGTAAAAATGACCATATCTTTATATGTCAATATGGATTATCATGGGAGTTTCACTCTGCATATTCATTGTTCATTGATAATAAAAGAAAGAAAACCTAATTCTCTACTCGCAATGATGATAGATGGAACATCCACAATGTCGATGTGTTTTACATTTGAAGTGCATTTGTTGATTTCCAACCCGTTCTTTCATGCCATGTTGTTTTAAGCTACATTTCAAAGTACATAGAAAAAGTAGAAATAAGATGAGAAAGATACTGTCAAATTTTATAACACCTTTTGCAAAGTGTACCTCTAGAAGCACCTGTTGTCAATGTCATTCAGAAATTCATTACATAAACCATTGTAGATAGAGACATTAAGGCACAAGAAATATGGCATATGTTGCAAAAACTACCACTCTCACTCTACAATCATTCATTTGTTTCTTTCAATGTTAATATATTTATTTTTATATGTGTTTCCCATGATTCTAGAAACCTCATTTCAATAAAAAAATTAATTGTCGCATACATGAATAGACATCCTTCATTAGAACCATTGCCTATCCTTCAAAATGCATGATTTTGGTCATTTTCTACTCATAGAAAAAAAAACTAATGAAAGCACATATTCCCTCTAACAATTATTCATTTTTGTCCATGATACATTACCATCCCTTCCCCTAATGATTCTTTTTATGATTCTTTTTGTTGGAGTGAATTACTCCTATATTTTCGTTTTCGCACACTCCCTAGCGACATTGGTTCCACCGATGAGGAAATAATTACATAATGAGAACAAAAAAAGGGACATATACACCATGGCATGTTTATTATGAACCCAAAAAGTCTCAACCCCTTCATCTTGAAGATCCCTCTACTCCTGTGATTGCCCCACTCCTCTAAATCCATGAACATGGATGAATGGAAAATCCTTTCTCACCTCCACCTAGGAAACAACATTGAAGTTGATGACCTTGAAATGCTTGGCCATTGGGAATTTTATGCTAACCATAATTAGGAACATACTAATATCCCTCTCCACTTGTATGGAACTGCCATACAATTCATTGAATTAAATCACTCAATTACCCAAATCCAACATCATCTCTTTTCTATCCAACACCAAGATCAATACTTATCTCCCACCCAAAGAATAGCTTTTAATATTGTTCTTTCTCACTTCAAAAACATTGCACCAATATCTCCATTCAAAATGATCATCCACAAGACAGTAGCTGGGACAGGAAAATATTATTTAATTGGTTGTATATAAAGCACACTATCGGCGAACTCCCTAAAGAAAACAAACCCCTTGCTTCTACTTTCACATACCAACATTGCATATTTTAACATAAATGAACTTACAATACATTCTTCCCTTCACATATTATCGTGAAATTCAATAATAGGAACTCACCTTAAAATATATACAAACTAGGATCATGCCACCACAAGTTCTGCCTCTTTATGATTTGTGGAAAACTATTATCTTACCTTACAAGATAAGAAAACTCCTGTAAAAAATAATCCATGTCCATGAAAGAGACATAATTAGGAAAATATGCATTGATTGGCAAGCACATCATTTACATCTTCGTACCACAATAGACATTAATTGGTGTTTTCAATGTCATTCCTCACCCTATATATATGATTAGTTCCTTATGGATAGTTACATCTCTAAAAAAAAAAATCAAACACCCCTCTCACCTATCCATACTTGCCTACTTTGTAAAGTATGACCTCACATAATATTTAAGAACCTTCATCTAAGTTACATTGAATTATCATTCTCGAAAAGTAACATCCTAGTGATTTTTGCATGTTCTAGCATATCACATGTTATCGTGTATCCCATATACTCAATGACAAAGATGTAAAAATTCCAGATATGTTTTATAAATGAACGATTTATTTGCAACATGTTATTTCTTTAAGTATAACAAGTCTTATTTCTTACAATTTTAAAATTTATATTTGCACCAAGTAATATCTACATATTTCTTAATTTCTTTATAACATTGAACATTTTATCCATAACTATAAGCACACAAATTAGTGGAGATATCCACAAGTTCTTTACCTCATAATTCGATCACCCTAGTAGTGGTCACTTAAAACATAAATTGTTATTACCATTTATTACAGATTTGTTGACTTATATAATTTTCTTCAACTTGTCAATGCCCATGTACGTATGCCCAGTAAAGTAGTACAATCTTATTGTAGATTGTTTTACAATGTTCCTTTTTTTTTACTTAGTCTTGGTTATCCTAGAGAATGGCCTATATGGAATTTTTATGTTGCACTATGCTAAAGATTGTTTAGATAAATATAATAAAAAAATTGTTGAGAATTAATGGTGAGTTGCGCTATAATTTGTTAATTTCCTAGAGATGTTAACTATGGATATCCCCTAGGCTAGTATAGGTTGCACTCGATGGTTAAAGGAATAGTCGAAGGGATTCCAAGGGAGAGAAGGGAATCCATCACCTTGTGTTTTCCAGTATGGGAGGGAAGAGAAGTTTGTTTAATGGAGATTATTGTAGTTGGGTTCGTGCAAGTGGGAATTACCTAGTAATTGGGATTTCTGTAGTTTGCCTATGACTCGAAGGAACATCCTCTGCTCACAGTCAATTGAAGCAATTTCTACTAAAAAACAGTATCGAGTTTACCATTTACAAATGAACAAGTTGATTAATACAAGTATCACTATGTTGATGAATTGTTGTGCTCTATTTACTTGTACTTTTTATATACATCCAATATAATATGTTAAAGTTGATGTATTAAATGTTTTCATAGCAATAAATGTTATGGTTTTTAGAGAAGATATCAACCATTTTGTATTTATTTCCACAAGTATACCTAATAGTATGTTTTTAGAACAAGTTTTTGAAGCAACAAAATTTGATTAAAGCCAAGATTATCCTTCTCGACTATGAAATTTATAAATCTATATTGAATTTCATTCTTTTGATCAACCAATGATACATTGTCACTGTTATGATAATCTATGAAGTCTCTAATGGTTCTAAGCCTTATGATTTGAGTATGATATATGTTAATATCTGAATAATATATAAATCTTCTATGTCAGTTTCTTTATATTATTTTCTTAAGTTTGCAATGACAAAGCTTGAAATGAAGCCATTAAAAACAATTGTTGGAGCTCATTCTGATGATTTTATCATCAATTATCATGGCCATTAATATATTTTGGGGTATACCCAACTTGGGAGAATACTTCGAGGATATTCCTATTTTCAGAAATCCTCTTATGCGCAATTAGTATTTTTATCTAATGAATCTTTTACCTTGATTGAGAAAAAATTAGTTATAGAGAACCTTGCTATGGATATACACACAGTACCAAGGCTTAATAGGGTTATCTTAGCTTTTAGAGTAGATGTTAATAGAGAATGGGAACTTTGTACTTTTGGTTGTCTAGGAGTTCAGATGGTTATGAAAAGTGCTAATGAGGTTGAAAATTAGTTAATATTATAAAAGTTATCCTAAAAGTTGATAATTATGTTGGTACTAAAAGCAATTGGATGTGCTAAATAAAAAAAAAGTAACTTTTTCTCCCCCATCATACTAAATAAATATATAATCATATATGGAAATATTGATAGAGTATAAAAAACATTTTTCAAACCACTTGCAACTAGAATATTATAGTGTTAACAACTATTTACCATCAAGGACTCGATCATTACAATTGAATTAGATCACAAAAAAAATTGATCAGAGGTAACAAATATATTGCAATAAAAGGTTATTTTGATTTTTCATAACAATCTATGGTAGGATATTCAGAACTCTTAAGATTTTTCATAATATTTTCAACAATTCCTAGCATACACCTATGGGAGACATTACTGAAAAATGGAAGGTTTTGTTATGCACAATGATAAAAACATTACAGGAGCCCACCATTCTATTTGATTATGAGCACCTAGGTGAGTTGTCTTTTTACTACAAACAATATCATTCCATCCATCCAAATTTCCATCATAATAAAAGAGCATAGGGTAAAATTCTTTAAGCGAAATTGACATCGAATTCCAATGTTAAGGATAAGGAAGTGAATAAACTAGAAAGAGAAATGCCTCAGTCTTAAGAAGAACAATGGAATGATGATGATGAAAAAGACAAATCTTCAAGACAACTAAAACTTAGACTACTAACCTTCTAAACAATGTGAATGGAACCGTCCTTCTGTTTAATGCCTATGGTCATTGCCATTAAATTTCTTTGTTTCTTAATTGTGTCATGCAATGCAAAAATATGACAAGAAAACTAATCAATACTTTTAAGAACTTCAATATCAAAAGTTGCAAGAATTCTAAGCGTCTCTTTTAATAACATTGTAAATAAAACATCCATGCCCACCTTTTATTATCAATTATGCTACGTGATCCCTTCTAAGCGTCTCTTTTAATAACATTGTAAAGAAAACATCCATGCCCACCTTTTATTATCAATTATGCTATGTGCTTAAGGGATCCTAGCCAAAATTGTGCAAGCTTTACATTTCTAGAATTATTTTGACTATATGTACTCAACTACAATATAGCATGGATCTATATTCGCAAGAAACCATGTCCTTGGATGCAGTACAATCCAATCGTAGATTTTAAACCTCCCTACATAACATCATACAATGACTATGGGTGATCAGTGGAATTCAACAAACTAGTTATTCAGCTCAAGGGAAATTTTAGGGACTAATAATATTCGCAGATGAGCTAATTTTCCATGCTTTTTTCCAAAAAAAATTACGAATTCCCATTTTTTTCTAAAAATGATTAGCCCAAATTTTATAAGGAAAAGTTATTTTAACTTAAAAACCACCAAAATTTTATAAAGACTATATAAAATCATTAGAAGTTTGAATAATTTTACTAAAATATCAACAAACATTTTATAGTTTGCATATTATGGATTAGTAAGATTCGGCAGGGTTTCTAGTTTTTAAGATAAATTCTGATCCTTAAAATTTTCCCTAACTTTCAACTTTTAGGGTAAAAAAAGTGTGCCAAAACCTATATCAATTTCTCATTAACCATTAGATATAATGTTCATTAGTACATAAAGTAAATTGCAATAGAGGACAGTAAGTTGCATAACCATTGACAACCACTGTTGTAGTACATTAACTTAAATTGTCTCATGAACCTTGCATCCATTTCATGATTCCCTTAACCATATTAATTAATCACATACTTGACATTATGATTATCACATCAAATAATAAATTAACATCATCAAGGATTCAACACCATCAAACTGACACAATAAGAAATCACATCATTGAACACCGATATAAGCAATCACATCATTGAACACTGATATACCCTGGAAACCCCGTAGGGTGAAAACCAACAAACATTTAATTTTATTATTAAATGCTCGTGAGGGTTTTCACCCCTCACTCAATGGCTTATAAGGGATTCCATTCCTTATCCATTGCTATAAAATATTACAATGAAATATCATTAAAATATCACATAACTAGCTAAAAGCTATTACATTTTCCATGAAATCCTTTACCTACATATCACCACTCTCTACATCCTTGTGGCATGATTGTTCTATAAATGTAAGATCCACAACTCGTACTCATGAGCATGGACCGTTAGTTCTTTACCTACCACAATGTTAAACATTATTTTTCTTTGGCACAAACTGCCATCGTTTCCTGTCATTGTTGTTGTCAACAAGCTTTGGCAACAAAATTAGTTACAATATTAATCAAACAATAATCAGTCTCTAAAGGTGATCTTTTAACTTCTACTCATGTGCGTGAGTTGTAAATAGAACATCACAAGATGCTTCTTCTAACAACGTTGTGCACAAATAATTATCAAGCATGTCATAATAATTAACTAGTACATTTATTCAAGTAAATACTTGTTTTACTTTCCACATTACTGATTCACACTAATGCATATTTCTCTTTAAAAGATCTAACCCAATAGTTCTCAAATCCATGTTTCTCTTTAAAATATATAACACAATAGTCATATCTTCATACATGTAATACACTACCCAATATGCAACACACAAATCCTTTACCTTTTTACTCACCAAAACATGTAACTTTTGCAAACTCTTGCAAGGAATTAACACCATTAACTTATCTTTCATGCATAAAAGATATATTCTTTCCAAAGAAGGTTCCTATGACTTATCTTTGTGCATTTATATATGCATAGGTTATTATATTTTCTCATAACTAGGTATTGTTTTTCAAGAGAACTCTCTACCCATGAGAATATTTCACAAATTACCTTCTTTAATCTATATTCACTTCTAGGAAAATGACTAAGAAATCCCTTTTTAAGAAAAGAGAATTCATCCTATCTTTTCTTACATAAACACTTATGCATGTTATATAAAGACAATAAATGTTACTTATCTTTTAATGTTGCAAATGTATATAATAACCATCTTTTCCTATATATAGTAATAACAACCATTAACTACATGTAGTAATATATTTTCTCTACCAAGAAAATATATCTATAATAATCAATATTTATCTACATGCAGTAATATATTTTCTTTACACGAGGAATATATATAACCTTAATCTATATGTAGCAATATATTAAATTACCCATACTAAGGTGATTTAAGTAAAAAACCCTATTTTCTTTACCAAGAAATTATAAAACAACAATCTCCTCAAGAACTTTAGATGTCTCATACATCTCTTCTCAAGAGGATATCTTGGGTACTTAGCAAGAAACTTGTGTAGTTTATCCCAAAGAAATAATAAAGCTACTTAGCTTTTAACACTCTCAAGAAAATCACAAAACTACTTAGCTTTTACTGTGCATAAACTACGCAACGAATATTTTCAAGATGACTTATATCTCTACAATATTTTCAAGATGACTTATATCTCTACAATATTTTAATGCATAAGAATGTTGCAATACCTTGCAATACTTTGTGCACAAAAATAAGGAATTTACTTTAAAGAACATGGACATTATTGGTCATATATTTTTATGCAAGATGTTAACTTATCTTTTTTAGTTGTACCACCATCAAGCTGGACCGTTGCCTGTTGTCTTTGCTATCAAGACCAAAAACGCTCTTCGGGAATTGGTCGCCATTGCGAATGCTGAGGTCCGACAGAGAATCATAATCAAGGATCTGGTTAGTAATGGCACATTTCCACTCGCCGCCCTTCGCACCGCATGAACCCGATGTCAAAACTGCTCTTCAAAGGTTGACAATGGAGCAAATATTCCTCCTTTAGACTACACTTTGGCAAAGCACGACGACGATTCGAACCCGGGGCATTGTTGCAACATTAAGTGCCGCTGCCAAAGCTGGTCGTAGAGCATGAAAGCAACAGAATTATCAACAATATCATGCCAAGGTAAGCATGAAATGTTAATTTCCGCTCCAAGTTCTTCTCGAAGCAGAGTAATCGCATCCATGGGAAGCTCCTATAGACTTGCAGGCTTCACACCCGCAGATGTAACGTAAAGGGGAGCAACGTGATTATAACCATTATAATTGTGGCTATTGCTCAGTCCCCTACCTTGATCCTCCAACCGTCCCATTCCCATGCACAAGTCCATGGCAAATTCAAGAGTAATAACAGCGATCAACCCACGGTAACCTCAGTTAAGCTTAAAGCCAAAACACCAGATCAATTCTGAAATCAAGAAACCTCTTTAATGCCGGTACATTCTTTCACAACCAGAAGGCCATTACGGGGCATTTGAGAGCCAGGTAGTTGCGACCAGGCGGAGACAATGATGGACCACCGCCAGATTAATTCCCAACTAACTTAATGGAAAAAAACTGAGCGATGGACCAAACCCTTTTCCCCTTCATTCGACAGAGACCTCTGCTATCTATTCGTTTCCTTTTCTCCTCATTTAGTTTCACGAATATCAAGAATTAGTTTTTGTAACTGATTCGTAACTTTTAAAATTACTATTTCATAACTGTTTGATTTTACATTGAGTATTTACGATAGGGATATTACATTTAACCTAAAATTATCAAATGTTGGTACCACTTGTATAGTTTATCCCTTATTTAATGAGCTTATAGTTTTTATATTCGAAACTAGAAAGTGTTGGGGAGTGAGACCCATGTCCCTCTTAAAGAAAGCTTTCATAACAGAGACAATTTGGACACTGGTAAACATGGAAACAATATAGTTTGTTTTCAATAATTAGTAATGATCAAGTATCCCATTAATATTAATGTTCATTTAAACCAATTTGATCTCTTGGATGTGTTAAAGTTCAAACACTTTCCCTCACATGCATAGGCATGCAAAGGGCTCTACACCCACCAATGTTTGAACTTGGGCTTGTTTGCATGTCAACACCCCATCCCAACACTATGACACAACCGAACTTGGGCTTGTTTGCATGGCAACACCCCATCCCAACATTATGACACAACCTGATAGCCGACAAATGGAAGGGTGGAATGGGATCATATTCAAACTAATTCCTTGATTTGGAAAAATATTCTAAAAGTGCTTTCCAATTATCCAAATTTAGCATATTTAGAAAATGAGATAGAGTAGAGACACTTAACTATATGAAAATTTCCTTTGAAAAATATTTGAGATTGGTTCTATCAAAAGAACATGTTGAGAGTCAAATACTATGTGTAAGCTATATGCATTGAGGAAGGAGGACTTGGCAAAGTTAGAAAAATAATTTGAGATTGAGATGACTTGCCAATCCAACTGTGATAAAATTATAATTTTAACCAAAAAAAACTTGAATTAATATATTAATTATTATTTATTTGATTATAAAAATTAAAATACAAAATTTTCAATTCAACAATTTTATAGTCTTTCTTTGCACTTTTTGAAGCACTTGCTAACTTATTGTGAAAATTAATTAATTCCACTTACTGTAAACTAGTTTTCAAAAAAAATATCATGCAAAATCTGAAGTATGGAAAAAATAAAAAAACCAATATAATCACAAAGTGGCGATGGTAACCTCAGCCAAAGTTATTATTAATTCATTATTGGAATTTACTTGTAACTGCTTTGATTAATATTGAAAGTCGGAGTTCACAGAATTATCAAAGTTACCTAATCCATTATTAAAATTTACTCGTATATGCTATGATTGAGATTGAAAGCGGGGCACCACGGAAATGGCAGGATGATCATTCACTAATAATCCTAATTCGGACAGGAGCTGCATCTCAGACCGTAAGAGACAAAAGTAACTGAATTATTTAGCTGCATTGTGATGAAGACGAGTGAATCCTTATGCCAATGAGTTAGATTCAAATCGACATTCATATAAGTTCGACCATATTAATGTGAGTGACAGTGAAATTTTAAGTGGAGTGCCATTGTGCCAGAATACTTTAGCATTTGAAACAAAAATATTTCATCCCGAAATCCAGGTAGAGTCTAAAAGCAAAATACAAAACCCTGGACTCCACTTGCTATATTTCTGGTCTCTGCTGTCCGGGATTTTCGTAGCAACGGACCACATATTTCTGGTATTCATTTGTTGTGATTGTCGTGAATTGAAAGGCGTAGGCGAAGACAACATTCGTTCCAAATACTGATCTAAACAGCTGGCTTGCAAGTCCTTGATGCAAATAATTTGGATTAAAGTTGTGTGTCAAATCAGTTACAGGATTTTGCAAGGCCGTATCTCATGTCGTGAGGTTCTAGGAATGGCTACATTGATGCTGTTGTCGTTCGAAAAGTTGTTGCTACGGTGAAAGATGCCCGGTGACAAAATGGCGAGTTATACGAGTTCTACCCACCTCTCTGTATATACAAAGACACGAGTTGTACCTTATCTATATATATATAAACTTTAAAGCTAAGTAGGGTTAAAAATTGGAATAGTAATTGTAATTGTAATATATATATATATATATCTATCTATCTATATATATATATATATATATCTCGTCCACCAAAATTAAGAAAAATTAAAATATGATTAATATATTATATAGATTTATTTTAATGAGATTTATCAAAAATCAAGAAAAATTAAATCCGATTATATGCAAATAGCTTTTTAGAATTCAAAACTTGAAAAAATATTTATATGTCAAGATATTTTAATTTCTTTTTTAGTGCTTGATAATATCCATGATTACATAGATTTATAGTTTTATTTTTCTCTATGTAAACATGTGTAATTTTTCATTGTTTAGATAGATGTTTAAATAATTTATTATTATTAATATTTTTTATTAAAAATTGAATGAATTACACATTTTTCTTATTAGGAAGTAACTATATTATTTTACCTTTAATTTCTTTAAACAATAATACACACATATATAATTTTAATTACTTTATCTTTTTAAAATTCTATAAAATTCTATTATTTAACTTAGACATCAAAATATTTTATTTATTACTCAACTAGCCAAAGTGAAATATCAACTAACTAAGTGAGCACAATGAGAATGAGATTAACAATATTTTATAATGTTTTTATTTAAAACTAGCCAAATATCTATAATTATTTATGTTTTTAATATAGTCCATAACTCCAAAGTTTAATATGAAGGGAATTAAGCATCTCTCTCATACTCTATTATAGAATAAGCATCTTGGCTCAATAAACTTTAAAGCTAATCAAAGTTCAAAATTAAAGTATTCATTAACCTTGCTATTTGGCTAGTTATAGAAACTTATGAAAATGAAAATTAAAGTGAAAAATTACACAAATTTGAAATAAAAATTATTTAAGCCTTTTTTAATTGAAATACAAAGAATCATTTCATAATAGGTTTTATTTATCATTATTATTATTAATTTTTTTATTAGTCATTTTTCTATATACCATGAAAATTAAAAAAAAAAAAGAATTTTAACAATTTTTTTTTTCCATGTTATGAATAGTTCAAAAGCTAAAGTACTATCATATTTATACAATACAATGCTATCATGGTAAATCCCATGCATTTATAATTTATTTTTTGAAATTATATTTTAATTTTTTTTTTTCATACTATGAATAGTTAACAAAAAGAAATGTTATTATTGTTGTACAATAAATTTTATTGTTATGAAGCTCATGCATATATAACATATTTATTAAAATTCTTCCAAAAAACATATTTATTGAAATTATATTTTAATAGTGGACATTGATAACCAAAATTTTTAGTTATGAATCTCTTCACTACTCACAAAGGAGAAACATTTCCAATTCGGATTAGTTCTCCATTTTCATGCTCCTTGGATTTACAAATGGTATCTACCAATGTTCCATTGCTCCACCTATACATACTCTTAATTCATACTCCATTTGCTTGTATGTATTGCTTGCATAGCTTGCTTGAAGTTACTACTACCTTTACTTGCTTCCTTAGATTTATTGAGAGTAGGCACATGTCTTCTTTATGCCTACTTAATATGAAGACACTACAATGGACATTAGTGATCAAAATCGATTCAATGTAATTTTGGACCTTTATTATAAAAAATTCAATGTTCAATTAATATTCAATTTAAACATTCATTTTTGTTAAAAAATAATGATGTATGAGAATGCAGACTTCCATGATTCATAATGTTTTTTCAAGATAGTTATTCTGGTAAATCACATTTCATATTGATCCATTTCGGGCCACTAAATGTGGTACATCATAGTCCTCATGATGAACCATAGTTCAAAACCGGTGGATCCAAAAATCTGAAATGTGATTTTCCCAAAGAAATATCTTGAAATAACTATGTAATCTTATTCTGTATTCTGTTGCAAATTTTGTTTTGCATCAAAATGCACAAGTACACTAATCATTAGGACCATAATTCTTATGGTAAAAGATTCCTATAAGTTGTATTTCCTTTATGAAAAATTGTGTTGTTGGATCTTTTAAGGTTGTTTTTTTTGTTAGAAGTTGTTGTGATATTCATAATGTATTGCCATATTTTGATATCCTTTTAAAAAGCTCAATGTGATTGTTTGAATGATTGGACCATTACCTTTTAAGAAAGAAGAACTGTTTCATTGCAAAACCAATTCACTACATTTGAAGAATTGTGTTCTAGAGATGAAAAAGTAAATGAACCTATTGAATTCTCTCCATATAATTCCCATATAAAATATAAGTAAATGGTCTAATTGACTTCCCTATTTATGGTTTCTATAAAGATTATGGATAAACTGTCATATTAAATTCCCTCAATATGATTCCTATATAAATTGTTGTAATATTAGTGAACCGATCCCGTATCTGTGTACTCATTCAAGTATATATAGAGTTTTTCTCTATAGATAAGATTCTTCATTTGAGGTCTAAATAACTTGACATAATAGGAAATGTGATGTGTGAGGTATGCATGAAATCTTAAAGTATTTTTCATTTTCATATAAAAAAGAATTTATTTGAACTTGTCAATATTGAAAAGCTAAAATGAAATAAACTTTTCAAATTGAAATATAACTCTTCTCTTTAAATTTGATACCTTCCGCACTAAGTTAGACATCAATATGAGATTCTTTTATTGAGCCCAGAGGCTCATTCTACAACCCACTGTGAGGGGATGTGTAAGTTTGTCCCTCTATTCTCCTTTAAGACAGAAATTGAATTTAAAATCTAAAATTATCTTCTAAATAGAAAAATAATGTTCACTATAATAAAAAAAAATGAATAGAAATAAAAACTATATTTTAGTAAGAAATTTAAATAAATTATTTCAATATCTATTTTAACTAATCAACTTCATATATATCTATAAATAGAAAAAAATTGTTAAAATAAAACATTTTAATGTTTTTATAAAAAATATTCAATATGGGTTATCAATGTGATGTCAAATATTTTAATGTAAATTACGTATATATTATATATCATTTAAAAAAAATTATGTACATATAACGAAAAAATAAAGTTTTTATGGTTAAAATGTTTATTTAGTCTTATGTATATTCTATTTAGCATTTAAAAATACAATTTAAACAATGAAAAATAATACATTGTATCTTGCACTTTAAAGAAGTTTAGACTTGAAGAAATTTGATCCCTCTAAACTCATATTAAATCCATACTTAAAATAAATCTATGTTGATTTATAGTATAAGAAAATCATGTGGAAAATTCCCTTATTTATAAAAAACAAAAAAATAATATCTAAACAAAAATTTGACCACACATCTAAAATAAAACATGTGATCTCTACCATCTAAAATTGAACATATAACCTCTTACACAAAAACAAATGTTCTTGAATAATACAAAAAATGAAGAAGAAGAATCTCTACCGTGTAAAATTGAACATATAACCTTTTAAAGAAAGCAAACGTTCTTGAATAATGAAGATATACCCCTTTTAAAGAAAACACATGTTCTTGGACAATTGAAAATGAGGAAGAGGAATCTCTACCATCTAAAATAACAAATGTTCTTGAATAATGCAAAAGATGAGGAACAAGAATCTCTCCCATGAAAAATTGAACATAAAACCTTCTAAAGCAAGCAAACGTTCTTGAATAATGCCTTTTAAAGAAAACACATGTTCTTGGATAATGGAAAATGAGGAAGAGAATCTCTACCATCTAAAATTCGACATGTAACTTTTAAAAAGAAAACACATGTTATTGAATAATGCAATATGAGGGAGAGGAATCTTTTTTGTTAGACGAAGCTCAAAACCGTCCCTTAGCCTCCGTCGTGTAGCGATTATTGGAAACGACGACAGTGCCATCGGACGACGACAACGAAATATAAAGATATCGGATGCAGGGTGGCGAACAGCCGTGTAGCTGGCCAATGAAACACAGCCCCTTGGCGAAATATAGGGACTAAAACAAAAGACTACAACGGACGCCTGCGGTTGATGTGTGAGTGTGAGTGTCAAGCCCGGCGGTGAGGATGGTACAGATGATTCAGTCTATACTGGGACAACGGAGACCTTCAGTTGATGTGTGAGTGTGAGGACTGGGGCTGAGCATGGTACAGATGATTGACTTGGCCGTCGGGACACAGTATGTGCAGAGTCAAACGTGGATTTAATGGTTTAGAGGTGCACATATTATTAATGCATAGCATTTGTGTGTGTTTTTATGTGCACCAAAAATATTCGTGACAATAAGAATAAATAAACTGATTTTTTCTATCTTAACATCTTAGAAACTGTCATTCAAAAGATGTTTTTCAACGAATCTAATCTACCAAACCCTAAACAGGGTTTCTCTTGTATGGAGATATTCAATAAACTTGAATTATGTGAAAACCTTTCATACATACAACGAATCTAATCTACCGAACCCTAAACAGGGTTTCTCTTATTTGGTCTTATATGGAGATATTCAATAAAGTTGAATTATGTGAAAGCCTTCCATTACAAGCTAGTTTTGTTTCATACAAGCATCGTATTAGATATTTTTGTTTCATATTAGGTGTTTTTGTTTTTTGTTCATTTGAAAATATTTTTATAAAAATATTAGTAATTAATATATTTTATCCCGGATTTATTATAAATTTTAGTGATTTTTAAGTAAATAATATTATGTTTTGAGTAAAATATTTTTTTTATTATAAAAATTTTATAGAGATTATTTTTTAAGAATAAATAGAAATTAGTTAATTTTATTTTGGTAAAAAATATATTAAAATAACCCATTATTAAATTTAACCACAAAATTTCATTAAAAAACTATGAGATACTTATTATAGAAGTTTACAATAGTGTAAATATATATCCATAGGCTTAAAAAAAAAAAAAAAATCCTTATTTTTATCATTAAAAAATGATATTTATTATAGAATTCACAATAGTGTAAATATTATATTCCACAACTACAAAAAAAAATAAACAAAAAAAGTCCTTTATTTTTTTTTGGTATAAAAATGCAGAGTGATATGAAGAATTCCTTACTGAAAGAAATTCAAATAAATGAATAGTTATTACTTCTAAGTTATGACTAGTAAATGTCATAATTTTGCATTGGGAAAATGTTGTCCCTAATAATTTTATTTTTCTTCATATTATATTGATATGAATTTTTATCATTCTGATATTATATGTGTATGTGTTAATAGAAAATAATAATATAGATTTAGACACATTGTTACTATGAATAATATTATGAAAAAAATCCATACAATGTCCAATGGAAACATTGTTTATCCAA
Source organism: Pinus taeda (assembly GCA_000404065.3). Classification (NCBI taxonomy): domain Eukaryota; kingdom Viridiplantae; phylum Streptophyta; class Pinopsida; order Pinales; family Pinaceae; genus Pinus; species Pinus taeda. Next base: position 69,770 of record APFE030302356.1, read on the forward strand.
GTATATTACTTATATTCCTTTTAGTTGTTTTAAATTATATAACCAAATTAAAAGATTTATAATTTGATAAAAACATATGTAACCAAATTTATATAAGGATTCACACTTAAGTTATATGGTTAAACCATAAGAAAGATTTGATATTATATATAATAAATGAAGGGGATTTTATATATATATATACATATATATATATTATACTATATATACATATATATATATAGTATATATAAAACTAACAAAGCAAACACATTAACTATTAAAGCTAAAATACATGTCTCATTAGATATTGAACCATTTTAATTACATATCCAACAATGGAGTATATTAAAATCGGCTTCATCACATCAAATATCATGGAAGAATATCATTTGCCAATCAATGTGATGGGCTTTAGATCCATCCATGGTTAAAATTTGTCCTATTTACTTGTTCCGAGGCCTAAATCCTTGATACCAATCCATCTAATTTACTTTCTCCCACCATTAGAAATTAAAAACCAACATTTCAGATGTCCATCCTTAATACCAATCCATTTTATATGTCCATCCTTAATACCAATCCATTGTCAGACTACTTATATTCATAGATCATGGATTGATATGCATTATATTCCTAGATCATATATGATTAATTTTCCACATAATTTGCTTATAGTTTATTTGATTAATTTTTCCATTACTATTTTTATAACAAAAGCTCACTTTTTCATAGGCTTAGCCCATTCCCTCCACCCATTTAGACATAGGCCCCCTACACTTGGTACACTTATTGGACAATTTAAATGTTAGAGTACCCTCCATATGGGTAGTAACCCATCTTAATATGCATTCTTGAAATCATCACAATTTTAGTTCAATTTGGTTCCATCTTCTCATAGCCCACACAAGATGATATTTCTTTAATCAGCACCTGATCCTTCTTATTTGATTGAGGGGTTGGATGGATAGACATCCAAAAATATAAAAAAAGCGAATTCATCCATGCTTTGCATTTCTCTATCTAGCAAGTCTAGGGAAAGTTGGTTTGGTGAGGATTGGCCTTTGTGAAATTCACTTAATTCATTTACTACGCAATCCATACATGATTTCCCTTTGAGTCTTTTCAAGTGCCAACATGATTTATGATAGTTTATTTTTTTGTACAACAATTTCAATGACATTGTGGAACCTATAGATTTAAATCAATATAGAAATTTCTTCTCAATTTTATTGGTTTAACAATTTTTATGAATAGAGTATTATTGTCAATTTTGAAGAGTTTTTATAGTAGTATATGCTTAGGATGTTCCAGATCCATGTGGTTGAGTAGGTTGACAAGTCATTAAGGTTCATATCGAAGTGGATATAACCCAATCCTTCATGGTAACATCACACCCTTTCTTGCTACAAATATTTTCTTCCATTTCATACCACTACATATATTATGTATGGCATTACATGATATACACATGCATCCAAACTACATTTCCTATAGTAATGTTAGACCTTATAATCTTCGCATTCGTACCTAATCATCTTTCACTAGAAAAATATGGATGAATTGATGGATCTAAAGACATGTGCATACAAGAATTATGTGAGGGCATTGTGTGAAAATCCCATCTATTGACCTACACATTTGAACAAATTGGAGGCTAATTTCCTAGAATGAGAGAATTTTCTCAACACATGACAAACCAAAATTAATCAAATAACTACTCTCCCTATAATCAAGGAGTCCAACTTCTACTTACTTCCCTTTATTACATTAAGAGTTTTATTTTTATCCCTAATAACATGAATGAGATAAGAAAATTTAAGCTTGATAGCTTGAGTCTCAATTTAGGCTCCTTTGATTGATCAATGGGGAGCTTCAATAGGGTAAAGTTGGGGCCTGCTTGGGAATCTTAGCCCAATATCCCTTTCCCTTATATACATGGATGGGAAGAATATTTTTCAATGAATTAAGAAAATGAGACAAATTGGTGAGATAAGACCTACTTCTTACTAGAGTAGTTAATACATGAAGACTATGGCATGAAAAAAAAAAATTATTAATTGTCTTTATGGATCTATGGATCTAATCCTTATATGAGTAGTGATAAATACTTGCATTATACCTTATAATATCCTTACACAAGTATAATATTATGGTTCATTCATGCATCACCTTAAGAGAAATGATGAAATAGGGTTCAAGCCTATTAGCTTGTGACTAGCTTACTACTAGTTTTGGAGGAACTAACTCTCTACTCACTTACTACTTGCTTGTTATTCGATTTGAGCTCAACCTATTATTGTCAATTCTAGGACAACATTATGTAACTAGAACAATAAGTCACACTTCCATATTTATTATTCCTTAAAATACCTTATATAGTTTGTTTCTGTTAAGCTAAGATAACACCATTCAAAGTCACCTACTTGAGCCCATACTAATTCCTTCAAAAACTATGGGAAATTGAAAACCCAAACATTTTGAAGATGTCCTTCAAAGCTTAGAACTAGGAATATTATTTGAGTGATTTTTGAATGTATAAAATAATCTTTGTTTTATATTATGACTACACTACTATAAAGAAATAGATGACTAGATTAGCCCATAAAAAAAAAAAAAAAAAAAGCTTACATAATGAAGGAAAGATGAACAATCATGTACATAACAATAAGGAAAAGCGAGACAAAAATAAAGCAATGGGAATTTTTACCTTGCATGCCAGCATTGGTACATAAAAGAAAGTGTAGCATTTTTCGTCACCATTGTAATCCCAAGGTCACAAGTTAAAAGTGATGTAAAAACCATGTGAGACCCTTCATTAGTAAGCATCCTAGACTTGTGTCTTTGTAATTGAGTATGCACTTTTTTGTCTTAGTGAAATCATGGATGGTCCCTTAAAGTTCCACTTTGGGTTACCCTTGTATTATATATGATTAGAGAGCCTTAGGTGAACTCTCTTGTGTGGCTCATGGTTTTAGGGGAGCCCACGTGGTTTTTAGGGGTGATAATTGGCGTATGGTCAATCCATCCTACGTTAAGATGCACCTATCTCATTCCACATGGTTATGGTATATAGAGTATGTAGGCAACCTTGGATTTGTTACAATATTGCTCATGATAAGTCTTAGAGCATGGCAGTCTCAAGGACAACATTTGATGTTTCCCATGGCAGTTCACAGTTCCTAATGCAACATGGTCTCAATGGTAAAAAAGTCAATTTAGAATTAGATTGTGTAGTTTGATTAGAGGATTCCATGTCAGATGGACATTTTTTAATAAGAGCATGTAGTGCCTAGTTACAACTTAGTCAATTTCATCTATTAGTAGTGTGTATTGTCATTGATGTCAAGTTCTCTAGTGTCATTGATGTCAAGGTTAGCTATTGTTGAACCAATATCAAGTAATAGAAGGATGAAGTAGGCCAATGAAACCGAACTTTGGTGTGTGAAAAAAAAATTGTGTTTCCCATGTGTGGTTTCATATAAATCCCAAGAGAGGTGAGATACTGGTGTATAAATCGAGGCATAATTTGGTATATCAAATAATAGTAGAAAACTAAAATTAGTTACTTTTATGAAACAATTGACGTCCTCTAATCTTTATTAGTAATCGATGGTTAAAAATTTGATTAAACCTTGATTAGTCACACTAGAACCTATTTAGTGTGATTTATCATACCGAGCACAAGATCAATGGCCCATATATATATATATAGATAACACATGCAGAATGGTTAAAGTAGGGGTTGCACTCGATCTAGTATCTAGTATGACATGGAAATGTCATGACATGGCATCATGTGGACAATGGGTGGAAAGTCTAATGACATGGAAGTTGTGGTGAGTGACATGTGACACTTGTTTTTAGGCAATTTTGATGGATGACAAATGATTAGTATGTGATATGTGGTTGTTACATATCAACACTCAAACACAAGGAAAAATCTGATTGGTCGCATAAAATGACACAATAGGTAACTTGGTAGGTGTCATAACATTGGAGAGTCCCATACTAGGGAACTAAACACAATACATTGGACTCTAGATTTTATCTAAAAGTGAAGGATTGTATCCAGTATGGTGTGGATGGTAGGATGTGGGAAAGATAACATGGAAGTAGGACCATATGGCTGACCCTAATTCGTCCATACTGAATTTATTTGGCATACCCAAATATCTCAAGACTTGTGCCAACACCATCTTTAGCGAGATTTTCTCATGTATTTTATTTTGGGAGAATAAGAAAAAAGGCAAGTTTATGGGCCAAAACACATATATCCAAGGGTTAGCACCTGTGGGCCATGTAATGTGGTACGAGAGTACTAGAGTATCAAAATTATCAACATGAAGATATATCTAATATGGTGAGTTCCAGTGTAATATTAAAAGAGCCATTAGTTGTAGTAAGGGTAAAATTTCATCACTTGGAATTCTAGATACTGGGTCCATTAACCATGTTGGTACTAGGACATTTGTTAGTGGACTATAAATTTGCTCTGATTTCTACTATAGATAGTCAAGGTTCTTTAGTGCCAATGTTCCACAACAAGGGACATTGTCTCAACTCTTGGTCATGAGGGATAAAAGACGAAAATAGAAGGGCTATATCTAATTGGGTCTCTTCATATTAGGTGATACAAGGAAATGGATGGGCATTCAATATAGTAGTCATCATTCCATTTTTCATGGTTCAAGAAGAGGACATAGTGAGAACACTTGGTAATGTAATGTTCAATGGTTGGGCCTTGGAGCTAAAAGGTGATTGAAAAACAAAACAGAATACTAAAAATAGTTTTAACTAAGAATAGAAATGAAGTAATATAAGTGCACAAGGGTCCCTAGATATATTGTGGGTGTTCCTTCCCGAATGTACTTGGATACCATTAAGAAATCAATGATCGATGGGAAACATAACTACTTCATTAAAATATTTAAATGAAACACATAAATAGTTGAGTATTTAAGAATAGATGTCTAAATTGTAGAGGTGGAAATTATAAGAATACTATCAACCCTCTATTTTTTCTTATATAAAGTGTAGGGAACAATTTTTTTGATAAGAGATATGGTTTACTTAAGAATTCATGATATTTGGTTATTATTTATAGTGTGTCTCCTAGTCACACGTAAAGGTACTACAAGTAGGTTGAGCTACTTTAAATGGAGCACAAGTAGCCTTGGGTAATTGTTTTCTATAGGAGGGAACAATTGTACACAAAATATCTCCTACCTTTTTATAAAGTCATCTTTATAAGATCTATTGACTAATCATTTTATATACACAAAATGGTAAAAATTATTCCAAAGGCATTATAACTTTTTTAACACCCCTAATTTACACATAATAATCATGTAGCTATCATATTATTTGTCAAAACAAGGTTAAAACATACAAAATTGATACAAAAATTCCATTATGGATGAGTCTACAAGATGTATGTTATCTCAACCCATCAACTACCACATTGATGGTTGTAATAGGGTTCATGCATAGTTGGGTGGGGTGGGGGGTGGGGGGTACATACTAGAAGGTGGTGTTTCATTGCCAAGGTAATGTCCCCTATCATTCATGGGGAAGGGAGCACACCATATTAATATGAGTGTATGTTTTTCCAACACTATTTCGATATGAGGGAAGGCACCATAGTGTTTCTTTAAGTGACTATTTCCATATTAAGAGTGAGGCATTCCATATGGAATAAAGTGAGCCATGGAACCTACAATGCCATTGGTGATATTTGAAGTCTTAATATTTCTTTAATTAAAGCTTTAAGGATAAGGAGTATCTATGATTATTGTCTAAGGGTATCACAATTTTACATAGATCAACTCGAAATGTTGCAAATTAATGATGGATTCCTCCTCTATGTGTGGCACAATAGTGGCCACAAATTTGCTATAAGAATTAAAGGGGAATTGAGGAAGAAGTAAAGAATACTTTTATCTTTTATATTGATATTGCATATGCTAAAATGTCACTTCCATTAGTGGATGTTAACAATGATATGTGTAGTGATATTTTTTGAAACTTACATAAAATTTCCAATTTGGTATCATGACAATCTAATAGTTGAAAGAAGGTGAGAAAGTAATTAACTAATTATGCAAAGGAGGTGTGAGCCCATTCTTTCTCACTTACGTTCTATTTTGAAAATGACCTAGTTAAGGTTTCTTAAAAGAGTCTTAACTAAATGGAATCAACCATGAATTTGTTAAGGAACACCATGATTGGAAGGTTATAACATGGTTATCTAGGTCTTCATTTTGATTCCATTCAAACTCAGGAATGTACAAAGTGATTTTGGTTGGAATGGGTGGCCATTTAGAGTGATGAGAAAGGGTGTTTTCATTCAACTTTGATAAATATAAAAAATTTGATGAGGTCATAGAAGGAAAATTGGATGTTGGTGTTTGACTAGCCATTGTGTGTGTCTAATTAGTATCTTGATGTGACGAAGGAGTAGTACAAGGTGGGGTGGTGCCTAACAATCTTACTTCATAAATATATGATGTGAGTAATGTTGAATACAATGGTGAACAAATGGTGTGTATTAAGATAAAAAAGTGATGATACCAAGGATGCCTCTAAACACTGGTTAGATAATGAGTAAGAATCCAAAATCACAGGGTGCTAAAGGGACCTTATTTTTTCTCAAATTTCTATGCAATATGTGGGTTTTGAGTGAAATGAGATAATATAGTAACTTATCCTAATTAAATAAAATAATCCAAACCAAAACTAATGAAGAGAAATGGATGATACAATATGAATGTTCAAAATTTATAAAAATAAATTGTTTTGATAGAATGGAATATTTCCACACAATGGTGTGAATAAAATAAACAAATAAAATAATTATTTACTAAAATATCAAATGTCCTTCCTCTCAAATATAATTAGTACTTCCAAGATCTTTCCAATATGGGTCATGAATCCACCATAAGAAATCTAGTTGAAGTGTGAATGAATTAGTTACCATGTGGGGTATTAGAGGCATTTTATAAAGATACTTGAAATATTTCCCAATAGCCACACAATTTCTTACGTGGTCACCAACAAGGAGGGATCCTTATGAATGTAGGTAGGCATGCTCTAAAAACATATTTTAGAGGACCCTCATATTTTTTTTCTAGCATATATATATCAATTTCATTACAAAAATATAATAGACATAGAACACCAATCAATTTTATAACATAATCATTGCATAATATTTTTGTGGGGAAGAATGCCAAAAAACATTAGTAGGGTGAAAAATCAAGGGGATAATGAGATATTTTAATTCCCTTGCACTAAACGTGGGAGTTTATGCCTCGAAATAATTTTCAAATAAACAACCAAAAGACAATGTAGGAGACACAAACACATTGAAGGAGACCAAAGGAATATCATCCCTTACAAAGATATATATTTGTTATATATTGTCTTTTTATTAATATTATTTGCAAAATTTTATAATGTTATAATATTTGCTATTTGGACTAATTTTACATTATTGTTTCTAATTATAATGTTAAGATGGCTCCCTGGATATCTGAATAGTGAAGACCACGTTAATTATCCTATGGAAGAAGATGATAATAATAACATAGTTCAAGATGATGGGATAAATGAATTGAGAGACGACTTGTTTTCTTGACTCATCAATGATCAAGATAAGGATAATGATGTTAGAAAAGGAAATGGAACCAATCTATGAAGGCTCAAGAGTAAATATTATCTCCACTACATTATTTTTGGTGAAATTAAAGGTTTTAAATGGTTTTCAAACACTTGCATGACATAGATCCTAAAGCAGTACTATGTTTCATCACATATTTTATAGAAAGGTTGAATTTTTCCCTTTTTTTAGTGTTATTTAATGTCTAAAATAAGAATGCAATATTTACAATTAATATTCTTTACAATAACTAGTGATTTGTTTTATGTTATAGATTGTTACATGAATTTTTGTTACCATTTTCAAATATTATACCTCGTACATATAGAGATTTATATGCCATTATGAAAGAAATTGAAATGGAGTGACAAGCTATAAATGCATGTCCTAATGATCATATTATATATTATAGAAATCATGGACCAGGAAAAATAAAATTAAAAAAATGACATAAATGTCAAAGCAATAGATATCAAACTGATTAAATAACAAAAATGGTGCCCCAAAAGGTTCTTTGTCATATTCCCATAATTCCATGTTTTTAATGATTTTTGAGGTGCAAAAGCATAACACAATTTATGGATCACCATGCATTGAAGAGAAGTGGAGATGACATTCTTCAAATGCCTACGAATGGTTATGCATTAAGGGAAATTGAGGAAAACCGACCACATTTTAAAGATGAACCTCGCAATGTTAAGCTTTCATTGGTAACTAATGATTTTTATCCATTTGGAGAACTTGAATCTATTTATTCAATGTGGCAATTTTTTTTACCAAGAATAATATTCCTCCTTGGATGTCAATAAATAAGGAGCACATAATTTGAAAATGAATATTCAAAGTATTTGTTTACATTAATTTATTGAATGTAGCATTTTCATCTTTCTTGTTTGCTGCATAATATATTATATTTAATTTTTTACTTATATATACATATCATAGTAGTAAATTATCGTGTAATTGAAACAATTACGTAAGACACGAATAGGATGGAATTGAGGCTTCTGTGATCATAATAGTGAAGAATAACTTCAGGCGTAAATCACATGTAGCAGACATTTGTCGACGCGAATCTCGCACCAACCAAATGGGTTCATCGTCCTAACGATGAAGCACACTGGTTGGTTCGAAACGCGTCGACAAATGTCTGTCTACATGTGATTTACGCTAAATTTATTCTTTCAACTAGTAAGTACCAAGTTAATGATATGAAGGTCTATGTCAAGGACGATGAACCACACTGGTTGGTTCGAAACGCATCGACAAATGTCTGTCTACATGTGATTTACGCTAAATTTATTCTTTCAACTAGTAAGTACCAAGTTAATGATATGAAGGTCTATGTCAAGCCTCTTATCAACAACTTACTAAAGTTATGGGCCAACATCACTATATATGAGATCTGTAGACCAATAAGGCAGATGCATTTGAATTCCACAGACTTGTATGGATAGCTCATGATGTCTATTGAGGGGCCTGTTAAGCCTATGTTTGTCGTCATATATAGTGCAATAACTAAATGTGAGTAACACAGTAAGTGTATATAGTAAAGTAAATGAAGGTTTGGTTGAGAATTGGTGTAACCACTCCAATCATATCATTCGTGTATAAATATGCATAAAGTCTAATATAAATTTTGTTGGAATTCTAGCCTAATCTCTATTTCTCTTTTTTCATTCTCGTGTATGTTCTTGCTATTGTCCATGATGTACTCCATTTTGGCAGCATTAAGGCTAGGCTTCCAACATATTGATTTTATTTCCATTGGTACTCAACCTGGGACTCTAGCAATATTAAAAATGGTGAGAACCTATAGGAAGAAAAAAACAATGAGAATTAATCTGCAAGAAGATCAAAAATATATAAATTGAAGATATATATGAGAAATATTTTGTTAGGGAAAAGTTGTTATTGGGAAAATAGTTCATGAACATCAGGGGTCATGAGGGAGCTTCAACCTGTAAGTTGTAAAGAATAATTATTAATTAATTTCATTATGAATGCAATGACTATGTTTATTTTGTGTTGAAAATAAAATAAAAGTGAAATTGTTTGTGGGGATGATTTGAAGTTTAAGGAGATACATGGGAACTTAAAAAAAATTGTTGTTAAATCCACAACTACCTTTTGTATACATGCTATCTTGGGATTTCATGAAGACATTTTCATTAGAAGTTTGTTTGATCTATTGGATTCTATACATACATGTTAGGAAAAATTTCAGGAATGATGAGAAAAAAAATTCCAATAAAGTCCTTGTTAAAGCCAAAAAATCAAAGCATGGTCATCTTTACTACGTGTTACGTAATTCGTGTCCACTTGGAAGAGAATTTAAGGTTTCATTATTATAACTTTTGACCTTTGACTTATTGATTGACTTCAACCACTTAAGGGCTCCCACGATGAGCCAACTAAGATGTGGAATGGGGAGGTCGATTGGTCAATTTCATCAAATATTAATTGACCTATCTATAATTTTGAATGGGACTTTGACTCAAAACATATTTTCGTACTTAGTGAAATAATTTGACTAGAAAAGCTGATATGTGGGCAATATTAAACCTTATTATATGTTCCAACTATTACATAAGTCACCATGTATATGTCTAATTGTGCTTGGAGTTGGGACTTTGACTCGACTTGTGTTGATTTTGAAATCAAATAGTTGAGTGTTTCATGTGAACAAGTTGAATCGGCCAAGGAGGAGGCACTTGAACAAAGGTAAAAGCAAGATCTAGCAGTGAATCAATATTAAACATCATTATAAATGGCTACTTCACCTCATGAGCATGCTAGAATGCAAGCATAACTAAGAGAGGATACCATAAAAGCAGAGTTTTCATCCATCATAACATAAAAGGAGAATGAAGTTAGGGATTCTCGTACAAGGATTGAACATGTTGAGCATGATCTAGGTGCATTCTCACCCTCTCCCTTCCTACCTTTTCTCCAAATACTAATACCAAATATTTTGGTGTTTCTATACCACTGGATAAATGCACACTAATGGTTATTCCAAGAGATGAGCTCTCCTCGTGAGTTAATATAAAGGAATGTGATACCAATGGTTGTTGAGACTAATTATTTCCACCACGAGTACCAAATCAAATGAGGCCATGCATGTAAAGTCTACAAAATTTCCATTTCATCATTCTTCCAGAGAAGCATACCCCCGCTAAACATGTGGTACTCTTGTTGATAAAGATTATTTTCTTCTATAACTCCCCCTAAGAAAGTTCTTCCCTATATCTATGAACTTTGATCATATTTGTATATTCTAGGCTCCCCATAAAAATATGCTTACTTGACGTACCTTTTTAAGAAAATGAGACAAATTATAAAACCTTGGATGTTATTCCATCTCACAAGGCCCCCCTGAGATGATGTTTCCTTTAATGAGAAACAATCCTTCTAATTCTCGTTGTGCCACATCTAATTTTATTGTTTCTCCTTTGATTTTATCTTGGTTCAATCTATGCTTGTTTTCATTTGTGATTCTTGTTTTCAACCTTTAATTTTAGCATGTTTCCCTAAACACGTAATTTATTCTTGTATTTTTCCTATTTAATATGCATTTGGACCTACTTTTACTCCATGTTAAGTATTTTGATGTAGTCCTAGGATGTGTTGGCTTAGTTCTCTCTCCTTTTTCCTTTGTAATTCACATTATGGATATGCATTTTCAGCTCATCAATAGGCTATTATAACTATTATGACTTGCTAACTCTTTCAATATTTTTCCTTATCCATATTTTTTGAACTATGTGAACACTAATTTTCTGATGCAATTCTTATCATTTTAATTTTATTTCATTACCTTTCAAAATTTGTTGGAAACTATGCTTATTTCATTAATCACTTCACTTTTTCATATTGCACTAGTTGGTTCATAGTTATCATTATTTCATTTCCATTTTGTTGATGGCTCCTTCTATTCTTGCTTCATTTGGGGTTGTTCCTATTTCTAATCTCTTCCTACCAAGGCTATGTCCAACTATCCTGCATGAAACATTACATTATGTAATATGAATTTTTTTGTGCTCTGCTCATGGATCATATAGCTACTATGATTTCTCTAGCAAAAATTTCTTTTTGTTTCCTTGCCTTTTCAATTACATATAATCTATTCTTTCATCTTTCCCAACAACACATTGCATGTTATCGCAACCACTTTAACTCCTCAACAAATCTTGTTGTAATATTTAATATTACTTCTATATGCATATATAGTCACATTTGTTGTCCTTGTTTGGAGATATATGAAATATCTAAATTCATGGTTGCTTGTCTCACTAATGTGAACACTCTTCTATTTTCTACAATGCACATTTTGAATAGTGCTTGATGTGATAGACTATAATTATGTATTGCTACATTTATTGAAATTGAGAAGGATATATTACTCTCAATCTCTAATGGCTATCTTGATTTCATTTTAGTACATATACATTGTTTGGAGTCCTAATTGATATTGCCACTAGTTTTCTAGAGTCTCCCCTCATTATTGTATAACCTTTAGAAGAAAATGTGGCCTTATTTATATTATCAACCATTTAACCTAAACATAGAATATTGTTCTTTACAACCTCAACAAATAGGGAATCTTTAGCTTTTCTATTTTCATTATCAAGGTTAAATAATCATTTGCCCATTATTTTGGCTAATGTATTGTCTCCAAGAATCACACTGCCACCTTTGAATTCCTTTAGAGAGAGAGAACTTCTTTTATCTCCTATCATGTGATTTGAACATCCACTCTATATATACCTTTAGTCTTCTTTATCTGGGACACGTTTCATTTCTCCTTCACCTCTTCTTTCCTTTCCCATTACCTTTTACTCTAATTGTCTTTATGAGAAAACTCATATCTTTTCTGATTTTTTACTCCAATTAGGATGCTACTTTCACAGCTAATGTGAACATGATTTTGCTATTCCTTAGCTTGATTTGTGCCTCTATTTGAATTTTCATTGAATCCTTTGTGCATGTTGGCATAATTCTTATCTCCTATCATGTGCATCATACACTCACTCTCAATATTCCATTGATTTCCTTGATTTCAAGCTTAGAGTGAAAATCTAAACTATTCTACTTCTTTAGGCATCTTTTCCATCTGTGTCTAAGTTCCTTCTATTGAGTGTGTTGGCATATTATTGAGTATGCGTTGTCATTAATGTCAAGTGCTGTCAATTTTAGAGGGAGCTTGTTCAACTTGTTGGCAATAATGTCATTGCTGCAGTGTTGGACGTGTGTTGTCATCACTTGTTGATTGCAATTTGTCTAGCTTGACGTCATTGATGAAGTTGCACATTTGAGTATTCCATAGTTGAATGAATTTCATCTTTATTTCCCAAGGAGAAATAAGAATGAAGGTGTAAATTTGTCTATCATCCTCATAGATATTTCCAACAGTACATGACACTTTGTCTAACTCCCCATGAATGAAGAGAAGCATGAATTTGAAGTGATGTGATCTAAACATCCATGGATATAAAAGGTCAAGCACTTAACATCTAGTAAAGATTCAGATTCAATTAAGAAAATAGTATTTAGTTGAAGATCTACCTAGTTAAGGTTTTATGCATGCAAAGGTATCTAGATACCCCTACCTTTGGGCATACAACAAATATGGCTGCCAATGAAGAGCCAGATGTCATATTGCACTGTAGATTTTGATTTTAATAAGGTTTGACTAGATATGCTACAAACATAGCAATTCCCCATCACCCTACCATACTTCCATGCCCAAAAAGTAATGCATGAGCCCCATGTCCTTCATCTCAAACTCTCTTGCAAGGTATTCCTTGCAAAACTTGATCAACTAATCATCACCTATCAAAATCAAATCATCGTCATTTAACATAAAGATAAAAAATTTACCTTCCACCACTATGTGGTACAAGTTTGCATCCACTTCGCTCTTGGTGAAGCCCAACTTGGAGAAGTAGCTATCAATCCTGGTGTACCAAGCATAGGGTGCTTCCTTCAGCCCATACAACACCCTCTTGAGTTGACACACATGCGACTCTCGGTCGAAGGTCTCAAAACCTTCAAGCTGCTCTAAATAGACCTCTTCATCAATTGTACCATTAAGGAAGGCTGTCTTTACATCCATATGATGTATCTTCCAACCCATTTGCATTGATAGTGCCAATATAGATTTGATCGATGAGTACCTTGCAACAAGAGCAAAGGTCTCATCATAGTCAATCCCTTCTACCTGTGAAAATCCACGAGCCACAAACCTGGCCTATGCTTCTCCACACTAGCATCTGCAACTTGCTTTACCTTGTATAGCCATCAGTAGCTCACCAATGACTTCTCCTTTAGTCTCGGGACCACATCCCAAACATTGTTACAAACTATGGAGTCATACTCCTCCACCATGGCATCAAACCAAACCAGTTTTTGCATTTCCTTCTCAAAGAAAGATGGCTCTATCTCAATATGTTCGCTCATAAGAGCCATGTATCTAGTGTATCTCTCAAGTGACCTCCTCTTCTTGCGTTGAGATGTGGGTGCTCCAACATTCTCTCGTGCATCATACAGTAGCTTGTCAGCCTCTCTGGTGTGCTTTCTCCCCTGTATAGATGACTCTGGATGACTGGATGTCCCCACTCCCAGATCCTCTACATGTGGCTCCTCCACATCAATATAAGGCTCCTCAACCTTAGGAGAAAAAAGTTCCTCAACCGCATGTAGCTCAAGTTCCATCTCAAGGGAAACTCGCATGGCCTTCTCCTCATCAAATTTGACATCTGTGCAAACCAGTGTCATCCTACTGGTTTGCAACTACACCCGATAGTTGTGAGTTGTATTAGTGTACCCTAGAAATATCCCCAAATATGATGTCAACTCAAGCTTCTTCCATGGATATTTGGTCACATGGAAATATACTGATGACCCAAGAATCCTAAAGTGACCATCATCTGGTCTCTTACTGGAATAAGCCTCCTTTGGTGTCTTCATCCCAAGAATCTGATGTGGGATACACTTCTGTAAATAAACCATTGTGTTGCATGCCTTATCCCACAAGTGTAGTGGTATGCCCTAATCATAAACATCGCTCGTGCTACCCCTACAATGCTTCTATTCTTCCTCTCGGCCACCCCATTCTACTATGGGTTATGGGGTTTTGTCAACTACCGTTTAATCCCTTCTATTGTACAGAATTTCTTAAACTCATTTAAGATATACTCACCACCGTTATCACTCCTCATGGCTTTAACCTACTTTCCGAACTCTTTCTCAACCAATGCTTTAAATTCACAAAACTTTGTGAAAGTTTGATCCTTCTTCTGGATGAAAAATAACCATCATTTATGAGAAAAATCGTCAAAAAATATAACATAATATGAGTGTTTGGCCATGGATGTTGTCGAGAATGGTCCACACACATCTGAATGGACTCGCTCTAAAATCACCTCTGCTCAACTATCTCTGTTGTGAAAGGAAGACTTGGTGTCCTTTCCCAAAGTACACCCCTTGCATGTATCAACTTGCTCTAGCATACCTTTGGGAAGACAAGTAGAGATCTGCTGCATTATTTTCAAAGCCCCATCATGCAAGTGGCCCAATCGCCTGTGCCACAACTCACCAACATCTTGGTTATGCATCTTCTCTAATTTTGTGCTCAAGTAAACACAATCCTCTACCTCCAACTTATAGATATTCTTAACTCAAATCCCTATCTTCTTTACTTGACTCGTGGCTATGTGTCAAATGAACACCTTTCCTTTCAAGAAGATCACACCAAAGCTTCTATCTTGAAGAATGATGACCGATACTAAGTTCTTCTTCAACCTGGGAAAATACATAACATCCTTCAAGATGAGATGAGCACCTTGGTCCCTCTCAAAAGTAACTTTGGCTAATCCAGTAGCACTGTACCTCCCATCGCTGGCCATCTCGATATGCATCTAGAGATCTTTCTCCTCCAAGTCACTGAACCAATCCTTGTCACCAATCATGTGGAATGAAGCTCCTTTGTCAAGGTACCATACACTACCCATCATTGATGACATCGTCTAATTCGAATTGAGAGGCCAAATCCTCACCCACTGCTCTTCTTAAAGACTTCTTGAGCGGACAATTTTTAGCAAAATGGCCCAACTCGTGACAATGAAAGCACTTAAATTTCATCATGTATTTCTTCTTACCTCCATGACAAGAATTTGATATGGAATGGAACTCCTTCCCTTCCCCTTTCCTTGCCTCACTCGCTAAGGCACAATTTTCCTCATCATCAGTCTTTGATGAGGAACCATCTCTGGTGTTCCTTCTGATCTCTTCTTGCATCAAATATAACGACAGTCCTTCCCAATCTGGTAGCTTCTGCCTCCCATTAATAGAGTCCTAATAGTTATTCCAACTCTTAGGAAGGCCTAGGAGAGCTAGGCTCACCATATCATCCACGACAATGGTTATTCCAACACTTCCAAGCTCATCATGGCAGTGAGTGAACTCGACCAAGTATTTTGGAATGGTCTCGCCTTTCTCCATCTTAGTTGTTAGAAGTTTGTCTTTCAGTGAAAGATTCCTATGGTCATTGTTGTTTTGGAATAGGTCCGTCAATGCTTTTCACATAGCATATGGAGTTTCCTTCCCACAGAGACTCGAGACAATTTGATCTCAAACTCCCTCAAAGATTATCCACCTCGCCTTTGCTACACACTTTTTCCATTCAAACAGATGCTATGCATATGATGTTGTTGGATTAGGAATGTATTAATCATCCTTCAACACAACCTCCATTTTGTCCTTTAAGGCTATATAATTTGAGCTGCCTTCCAAGGCATACTCAAGCTGCAAACCATAAAATGCCATCTACTGATCCTAAATTATGTATTACAAATTCAAATTTCACCTGTAACCCAAAACTCAAAATTTTGAAATCTCCTCTAGTATACTGTCTTCAGCTCTGATACCATGTAGAATTTCCTGTAGATTAACAGCTCATGCAATGTACTAAAACATAAGACAAGAATCTATGCTACTCTTGAAACAACATAAACCAAGAATCGATGAAAAAATTAATCGACAAGAGGAAGATAATCAAAGGCGCATAACACAATTGTTTCTCTGCAGAAAGCCACTGAATAAAACCTTGACTATCTATTGAATTAATAAAAAAATTGAGTGATAATACAAATATTGTTTACAAAGGATCAATTCCACACAAGTATGATCATCTCTTTTCCTCAAAAGCCTGCACTGATCAACACTTAGCCAATTTCTGCTGCCCACAAAGCCCCTATTTCCTTGTGAATTCTTATGAGAATCAACCCATATTTAATGTGGGAAGTTATTCCTCAAAACTGCATAATCAAAGCTAGGTCCTCTTCCTGATTGCATGCATGATCTGTACAAATTAGATCACTTTACAACTAATAATACACTATCCTTTGCACTCGATCTTTCTCTGAACTGACATGCATGAGTTTCTCATGAGGGAATATTCAGTTAGCTAGAGTAGCACCTAAGGATGCACTAGGGAACCAACTCACTACTAGACCTCTACTAGTTCCACAAGCAGTTAGAACTAGTTTAACTATCTATAACTCAGTCAAACTAAGATATCTAATTACAACTCGAATAAATCCATCTTGGACCCCTAAAATTTAGGGAGAACATATACATGATTATAGAAAGACTTCCAACTCAAAATTCCTAAGCTAATAATAAGTGAATTAAACTTAATGAACTATTTACAAGTTGCTATAAGAATATAATTCGATTTTAATTCATAATTTAATTCAAGGATAAATTAAACTGCCATTTCTTGTTGCCAGTTCTCAACAAATATTTACATATACCTCTTTTTAAATTTAAAGGATTTTGATTAGTTTACATATTATTAACATGAAAATTTCATAGGAACTTTTAGGCTAAAATTTCCTCTAATGGATACCAAATTTGGTCACCAATAATAAATTAACCCATGGTCTTAGATCAACCCATGGTATATGGAAAAAAGAGCATAAAGAAAAGGATATTAAGAACTCCGGTTCTAGTGATGAATTCATAGGTTGACAAGGCACAATTTTCTAATACAATTAAGCGATAATTTCCATGGGTAAATACCATAGATCAATGCCATGGCAAATAAAGGTCCAAAGCAATAAAAGAAGAAGAGAACAATGTAGAAAGAGTTTCCATTATGAGAAAGTAACAATATAATCCATGTAAACTTATAAAGTAGTCATATAAGTATGAAAGAACTAGATGAAGTTGTGCTACTTTGTGATAAAAAGTGTAATTGGGTGTAAAACTTAATTGATGAGAGTGTTGATTATGTAAATGTTGGGACTTGCAAGAGGTGAATATAGAGGTAGGTTAATATCTGCATTAAGTCCCATGTTAACCCAAAAACCCTTTATTAAACCATATAAATTGAGTGACTGCATATATATTGTTATATTGTTAAGTAGGGTAGAATCCCTCATGGTCCGATATTATTACAATTGTACCCTTTGTCTCCTATATATACACTAAGAACATGTAGTCTTAGAATCATCAAGTATTGTATTTTAAATGGTATTGTTTGTAAAAGGATGTTCCCCCTCAAAGAGGAGGATGGTATGAAGATGACATACTTGGAGAAATAATTAACCATGACCATGAAATAATAAGTCCATTGATACACTTGCCGATGGTCTCTTTGGAATTAGTAAAATATGTAATAGACCTACTTACAATAGTGTTTCATACTTTTCTTTCTAATAAAGAATAAAATTTTAGATACGCTTCTCACCATCACGCCTCATATGCTCCCAAAAGTATCCTCTCTCCAATAACACCAATGTTATTTTGCTCTTCTCGATGGCTAGCCCAAGGAAAGCCATGAAATTCCTCCAAGAGATTTGTGGGGAGACTACTTTGCATGGGGACATAGATGTGTGCACCAAAATAAAATAGTGAATCACGAATAATTTTTTTTGTCATATTTCCTTCCTTCACTAGCTCCAAATGTTCTTCACAACTAGATCAACCTATAGTTGATTTCTAATCTTTTTTTTTATTCATGATGGAATATTATGTTTGGATATTTCAACTATGTTCCTAAATCAAGTAGTCTCCACATGGACCTCTTGGAGGAATTTCATACCTTGCCTTAGGTTGGCCATTAAGGATAGAAAATAACAATGGAATTATTGGAGAGAGGATAATTTTTGGAGCATATGAGGTGAGATGCTTACAAGTATGTCCAAAATTTTATTTTGTATTAGAATTATAGGCCTAACAATTCATCACAAGTATGCATATTACATATTTTACCAATTCTAGATAGACCATGGGTGAGTGTCTCAATGGCATTCATCTCACAACTTCCAATATTACATGGTTACAATCTAATGATGTTCATGCTTAATGGCTTTTTAAAGTATGTAGTCTTCATACCAAAGAAATTCCTTATAGAGTGGATGAAGTGGACTATATGTTTTTCAAGAATGTAATGAGGTATTGGGGACTTCCATTTAGCATTGTGTTAGTTAGGGATACAAGGTTCACAGAGAAGTTTTAGTCTTTTTTGTTCAAACTAGTTAGTATGAACTTTTTGTGGAGTTTCAACTTTCATCCTGAGATGGATAATTTACAAAACACATCAATGGAGTATTAGAGCAGTTCTTGAGACATTATGTGGGAATTTATAAGAGAAATTGGTTGGATATATTGAATGTGGCACAATTTAAATATAACTTAGAAAATAATTTAGTGGAAATTTACAATCCATTAGAGTTGACAGATTGAAAACAACCTATAATGGCACATTTAACAATGTAGGGTTATTATGGGAGTCCATAATCCTTGGGATTCATGATGAGTTGGCAAGAGAGGTTGGAGATGGATTGTGTGAATTTTACTACTATGGATGGCAAGAAGAAGAAGTGAGTAGATAATGAGACACATGACCTAGAGTTCAACATGGGAATTCTGTAATTTTTAGACTAAATAGGGAATGGTTCACACCATCAACTAGGATTGTTACATCGCTATGTGGAGGCATGAGGCCATGGAAAGGTACTTGAGAGGATCAAAGATGTCACATACATGTTGGAGTTTCCATTTCACTTGAAATCTCATGATCATTTCTTCCATATCAATCATTTTCAACCATGTTAAGTAGACATGAATAACCCAAGTGATGTTGAACCACAACATGCATATGCGTTGATTACTAGTTGACCTAAGATGGTGATTGAGGATATATTGGAAACATGTATCACAAGCAATAGAAATAACCACGATCATGCATATTTTGTCTAATGGAATGATTCACTAAAAGAAAAGAATGGTTGGGAGATGAAGAAATCATTATGGAGGTAGGGACATAACATCCATGAGTTCAATGAGAAACATCATGGAATTCCTATACTAGGATTGTTGAGATCTAGTGAGAGCCACACACTCAAAAAAACTGGTAGTGAGAGCCAAAACACTAAAAAACACACCTTGGAATGACACCAACCAATCTAAACATACCAGGCACCTTCTACACAAATTAAAAAGTTTGGGCATCATGCCATATCACATCACACCAAAGGAGACCAAAATCATATGAAATGGGTGTGCCCATGGGCTAAGTGAGCAAGAGGAGATGCAAATAACGTTTAGTTGATTTTATGTTTAATTTGTCAATAGGGAAGGGGAGCATGTGTGTTATGGATAATTTGGATGAAGGTGCATATTGTCATGTAATAGAAAAAGTTGATTCAAGGGTGCATCACATGGAGTAGATAATTATGGGGTTTCCATTGCATGGGCACTAAACAAATGAAGAATCAACTCAAACGAAGGTGAAAAGTCATAAGAGGAAAAGAAGAATCAACTCAAGTGGATGCAAAGGGATGTGATATTTTGAATGACTTGGTGGAAAAGTATGAGTATGCAACTAGTTAGGGAGAAAATGAAAATAATGGAGCAACACATCACACCTTCTAACCAAAATAGGAGTGCATGACATGATTGATGATAGGCTATAGATGACACATAATCGAATGAAGGTTTTCGCATGGTTTGAGGTGAACTACCTAATTTAGGTATCTATTTGGGCTGAGGTTTTTCTTATAGATAATTTGTAACTAAGGAGGCTAGTGTGGGTTGTGTGATACTTTGTTGGATGCATGTCATTATTTTGCGAAGTAGGTTGAATGGGTCCAATCTTATGCAAAGGAATTTTCCAAAATTACATATGTGTTTTATGGGTATTAGGCCACATTTGGGTCTCCCATCCTATATTGTCATCTATTGCTTATTTTTGAATATTTGCAATTGATAAATTTGGTTAAGTATACTATTTTGCTAAATACTCAACTAATTAGTGAGTAGAGAGATGTAGTCTAAGTTAATTACAACATATGTGGTCATACCATCGATAGAGAAAACATTTGTGCCACATATATAGTGAATGCCAACACACCTGAGCCTAGATCAATCCCTAACATCATAATATTTATGTTCCAATGTAATGTTCCAGAATTGTTATGATGCATTTTGATACACATTTGGCTAGTTGACTTATGCAGAATTGCTATGTTTCTCTTCAATTATTCACATTATCATGTTGGTCAAGGGTTATATCAAATTTCTAAATGGTTATGTCACATAGTCTTCGATGGACATATGGAAAATTGTGTTGGGTTATGCCATACTTCAATATCTATATTGACATCTTTTGGATAATATTGTTCCTTAATAGTTATGTGGCATTATGACATTCATCCTAGTAAACTTATGCTAAATTCCTAATTTCCTCAATGGTTTTTTTTATTGTGATACCCTCAAGGATTACATTGGATTTTGACATTACACAAAAGTGATTTCTTATTTATAGTGTTTATCATGGTTAAATTTTGTTGAATTTTTACTATCCCCGATAATCCTTGTAGTTCAATTTTCATCAAAAGTTTGGTCATAATGTGACATTCATCATGTTTACCTACAATTCCTAAAGTTGTACTAATGTAGCACCTAGCATCTCTAAATGGTTAACTTGAAATAATTCAAATCTAGATGGTTAAATTTATTTAATTTTAATTTTAAATTAATACATTATTTAATTTAGAAAAATATACTAAATAATGATTTTAAAGATAAATAAACAAATTAATTTTTATAAATAAATGTAACACCTTAGTTTTAATTAAATATATTAATTGACTTATATGGTTTGTAACTCAACAAATTTAATCAACTAATTAATATAAATATTTTAAGGAATAAAAATAAATATAGGATAGTTTTTAATTCATTATGAAAGGGTAAAGATTCAACATTTAAATATACAGTTATTTGATAATTTTTTATATTATTAAAAGGGTAAATATTCAACACTTCAATATATAGTTATATTGAAAATATATAAAATAGGTTAAGTATAAATATTGTTTTAACAAATTATTATAATAAAAAAGTGTATTTTTTGAAATATGGTTTCCATTATTTTAATTTAATTATCAATAAATATTAGGTGTATGGTAAGGGTTTAGTATCTATAGAGTATTTTAGAATATCTAGAATATACGTGATGACTCACCCCAAAAGCTAAGGTGGATGCCTTCATGGCAACTGGCCCACGTGATCCCTTCCCATGCTCATATGCACTTGGGGTTTTTGGTGAGGTTTTAATGGAGCATTAAATCCACCACCTTCTCAAAGTTGTCTTGGTCTCTGTGTTATGGTTATATGGCATGGATTTTGGCTGTAGCTCAGGTTATTGTTGCTATTGCTTTCGCTCTTCTCCTTTGTGCCCTTACCTGGTTCCTTCCGCCCAATGGTAATGACTCTCTGCCTCCCATTGTTTGTTGGTTCTAGTCTCGGCTCTGGTTCTATGTTACTGGGTAATGTTAAGATGTTGTACCGACAAGTTTGGTGGTTGCTTCTTGCATGGTTTCACGAAACAATGCTAGGCTCCATGGCCATCCTGGGTATGCAATGATTTCTCTATAGTTTTAATGGGTTTGCTGCACTTCTGGTTTGTTTCTGTTGTGATTGACTGTAACTATGGTGGGCATTCTTATCAGGTCCTCAGCCCAACTTCCCTAGCAGCCATTTGGCTCTAGCATAAGGTAACCTCTCTATTCCTATTTCAGGCTCCCTCTTTGCTTTTCTTCTGTTAACAATTCTACTCCTTGTGAGCAGCTGAGGCTTCGTGGCTTTGTGGCCATGGATCGAATGTTGTTGGTCTTGGGTTCCGCTATGGAACTAGCTTTCCAATTCAGGAAACCTTCAAGGTACTCATCTTTACCCTTCTCTCGATTTATTCTCCATATAAATGGTTGTGTTGCCGCTGTAATAATTGTTTCTTGATTGTGCGGGTGATTCGCTCCTCTATGGTGGCGGTAAGGGTTTGGTCCTTGACGGTTTATGCTCCTTCACTCTTCTGTTCCGATCTCCACTTGAACTGGGTAGGGCCCTTCCTATTTATCTTATACAGTTCCTGTAGGTTGGTTTTTATAGAGACGAAGTCTCGGTTTTTTGTTGGTCCTCAGTTCTGTCTGCCCGTCGAAAATTCTAGGTTGTTAGTTGGTTGTTGGTGTCTGTGGCTCTGCTAAGATTTTGGTTGAGAACTTGAACATGATTTTGTCCAGTTCGGCTCTAGTTGTTGAGCGTTGTCCTGTCTTTGTTTGTTTAGTTGGTCCTGGATCAAAGAAACCATTCTTGGTCTGCAATGAAATATATGAGGACTGCTTGGTGATTGTATATTTTTTGGAAGGCACTATGCCTTATGCTCTAAACCTGCGTTGGGTTACAGGATGCTGTCTCTGGCTATAAAAAATGTTTATGCAATATATGTGTATATATTTATAGAAATGATAAATCTTCTACTTGTAAGAATTTCAATGATTTTCTTTCATAAAGTTCTTGAATTAATTTGCTTGTAGTGTTTAGTCGCTTGATGTGATGCTCAGTCTCATTAACAGGTCCTCAATCATGTACTTAATTTCGTACACAATACCAGTCATTCATAATAACCACTGTTGGATACTTGAAATGCTTCTCTTTAATGTTTTAAAATATTCTATTAGAGTTTACATTCTCTAGTGTCTATTCTCAATTTTGGCAGCAACCCTTGGTTCATCTTTTGATTGTGTATTTAAGCTGTCGGTATCCTCATTCTGTTGAGGAACTACATGAAGTTGCAATTTGCAGTTACATTCCCTTTTGCTGTTATTCAATTATTAATCTATTTAAGACTATTCCCTAATCTATTTACTTTAAAAAATAAAAAGTAGCAATGTTGGCTATGACAACCTTCTTGAAAAGAAATAACCATAAAAGTAAACCGAAAAGTAAATTTTAAAAGAATTCATAACACAACATGTCGAGTTGTCACTTCCCTAATTAGATGCTCCTGCATTAGGCTCCCGAGGTAAATGAAACTCATGGATCCTGTCCATGAGCTCTTCAATTGAATACCTGTCACGTTGAAACTATCCGACATCCAACCAGGAACTGTCCTCAATTAAACGGTCCTTCCACTTAACCAAGTACTACAAGTACTCCTTTCGGTGTTTCCGCTTAACTACCTGAGTGTCCAATATTTGGTTAATTTCCAAAGGCTTGGTTGGGGGCATTTGTCTAATCCATGTCCCTGTCGCTTCATCTCCCTAGGTTTCCCATGTGTGTCCTATTGAACTGTCCACCATTTTAGTAGAAATATAAGGGTATAGGTCTGCTACATTGAAAATGGGTGAGATCCCAATACCCAGGGGTAATTGCAGTTCCTATGCATTGGCAGAGAATTTCCGTAGTATCCAGCAAGGCCCTATCTTTTCAATTTAAGCTTGTTATATTCTCCTTTAAGAAACCTCTCCTTTCATAGGTGTGCCAGTACCAAATCTCCTATATTAAATTTCACTTCCTGTCATCTTAAATCTACCTTCTACTTATATCTTTGGCTGTTGTTCTGCAACTTAGCTTTCACCTATTTGTGAATATCGTTAATCGTTTTGGAAAAATCTTCTCCATCAGCACTCGTCCGTTCCAACTAAACCAAATCTCGTAACTTGTGGACTCCATGGGGATGCATGTTGTATAGGATCTTGAAAGGGCTTCTGCCTGTACTCCAGTTGGGTGAATTGTTATAAGAGAACTTTGCTTGTCCGATACGCGATCCCACTGTTGTGAATTCTCTCCAACTAGACTACGTATCGGATTTCCCAGACTTCGGTTTACTACCTCAGTTTGCTCGTTGGTCTGTGGATGATAAGCTGAGCTGAAGTTCAGTTTAGTATCTAATTTCTTCCACAAAGTCTGCCAAGAATGGCTCGTAAACTTCATGTCCTTATCCAAAATAATAGAATTTTGTAAGCCATACAGTCTGACAATTTCTATGAAGAATAAATGGGCTACATGCCTGGCATCACTGGTCTTTTTACAAGGAATAAAATGTGCCATCTTAGTAAAGTGATCCACATCTACCATTATTGAATCATACCCTTTTTGTGTCCTCAGCAAAACCAAGACAAAGTCTAAACTAACTAAGTCCCATGTCCTATATGAAATATGTAGGGGTGTATACAGTCCCGTATTTTGACTGTGTCCCTTTGCCAGCTGACACATCTTACATCTAGCTACATATCGTTATATGTCTCACTGCATATTTGGCCAATAATAGAAATGACTAACCTGGTCCAAAGTCTTGTCTATGCCAAAACGTCTAGCTAGACCACCACTATGTTTCTCCTGAATTAAGTTCTCCCTCATTGAACATTCTGGAATACATAGTTGTCCTCCCTTGAACAACAATCCTTCATGTATGCTATAATCTAACCACAAACTGTTGTCTCTCAACAGCATATTCTGGCAAGCTTCATATGCTTCCAAAAATCTGCATCTGTCTCATACAGATCTTTGAGATGTTCAAAGCCCAACACCTACCCTATGCTTTCCTATTAAATCAAACTTCTTCTGCTTAATGCGTCTGCCACTTTGTTGGCTTGTCCACTGACGTGTTTCAACACAAACATGAAACTCTGGAGATAGTCCACCCACTTCACATGTTTATGATTCAGCTTATGTTGTCGCATGACATATTGCAAAGAAGAATTGTTTGAAAACAGAATAAATTCATTTCCCAGCAAGTAGTGTCTCCAATGTTTCAACACTTGCACCACTCCATAGAATTCCTTGTCATAGGATGTATATTTCTGTCTACTCTCATTTAATTTCTCATTGAAATAGGCCACCAGTTTATCCTCTTGGCTCAGTACTGCTCCAATGGCTGTCCCACTGGCATTGCAACGAACTTGAAAAAGTTTGTTGAAATCCGATAACCTCAAAATGGCTCTTTCAGTGATCAAGTGATCTTCTTTTTCAGCAGCTGAAAGCTCTTTTCAACTGACTCGGTCTAATGAAAAGGTTTATTTTATTTCTTGATGGTGTCCACCATGGGTGCACAAATCCCACTAAAATCTTTTATAAACTTCTAGTAAAAACTTGCCAACCCATGAAAAATCTGTACTTCAAATAAAAATTTTGGGGACACCAGCTAACTATGGCTGCACCTTTTTCGGATCCATCCTTAACTCATTCTTTAAATCATGAATCCCAAATAAATCATCTCCTTCTTACAAAACATACATTTCTTCAAATTCAACAGTAATTTATTCTGCTGTAATTTTTCCAAGACAAACCTGACGTGTCAGAAATGCTCTTCCCTAGTCTTACTGAAAATAAGGATATCATCAAAATACACAATAACGAAATTCCCGATATACTCTTTTAGCATCCCATTCATTAAGCACATGAATGTGTTGGGTGCATTGCTCAATCCAAATGGCATGACCAGCCATTCATATAGGCCCTCATTGGTTTTGAAAGCAGTTTTTCACTGGTCTCCTTCTCGAATCTATATCTGATGATAACCACTTTTTAAATCAATCTTTGAAAAATACACTTCTCCACTCAAGCACTCCATCATATCATCCATTCGTGGTAAACAAAACCTCTATCTAATGGTAATCTTATTGATTTCTCGAGAGTCGGTACACATCCGCCACTCTCCTCCTTTCTTGGGAGCTAAGACTATTGGAACTACACACGGACTTAAACTTTCCCGAATCAACCCCTTGTCCAGCAACTCCTGTACCTGTTTCCTAATCTCCTCATTGTCCTTTAGACTCATTCGGTAAGTAGCTTTGGTGGGTAAACTAGCTCATGGAATGAAATCAATATGGTGCCTGATACTCCGTTTTGGGGGTAACTCATCTAGCAAATCATCTACTACTATATTGTTGAATTACTGTAACATATCTTGAATTTCCTCTAGCAAATCCTTAATTTTAGTATGAATTAACACTATTCTTGGCCTCCTCACAATTGAAAACTTTATTTCATCATCTCCAATCTTTTGTAGGAACTCTTTTCCTCCTAATAATAATGTCTTTGTCCCACTGATCTTTGTTGTGTCCTCTTCCTTCATGGGTACCAACATATGCTTGAACCCATCTTTTGAAAACTTATAACAGTTTGTCTTCCCATTGTGCATGACCTTCCTATCATACT
This sequence comes from Pinus taeda, assembly GCA_000404065.3. NCBI lineage: Eukaryota > Viridiplantae > Streptophyta > Pinopsida > Pinales > Pinaceae > Pinus > Pinus taeda. Next base: position 96,921 of record APFE030302356.1, read on the forward strand.
GCCATGGTCTACCTAGCAGTATATGGCACACATCCATCGGCATAATGTCACATGTCACCTTATCCTTATACTTGCCAATATGAAATTCCACGTCACACTCCTCATCAACAAGTAGTGAATGCCCTTTTTGTAACCAAGACATGCGATATGGGGTTGGTTTGTTCATTCTTTTTAAACCCAGTTTACCTACCATCTCTATGGCTACCAAGTTATTAGTTCTTCCGCTATCAATGATCAGTTTACAACACTTCCCATGTGACTTACACACAGTCCAAAACAGGGCTTTCCGCTGTGTCTGGTCAGCTAACTCTTTAGCTGGCTTCAACAAGACTTTGTTCAACACCAAGGCCTCTCTTGTTTCAGGCATGTTCTCCACTTCTTGAGGTGAGGCCTCAGCTTCCTCTGGTTGAGCAACATATGCTCCTCTTTGTCCTGCTTGATCACTCTCAGGACATTAAAAAGACCGGTGTCCCCATTTGTGACACTTGTAACAATGATAGGCATTCCCCCTACCTCTGTTGTTACCTATCCCTCGTTGGTAAGGCCTTCCCCCTCTAGTGTTACCTTCTTTATCAGTTGACCCTGCAGTTTTTGAACTACTGTCTTCCTCACTGCTATTGGCAATTCTTCCTTTGCCAAAGGACTATCCCCTTCCTTAGTTGGATCCACATCCTCTCCTGCCATTTTGTCTCCTAGTGATCTTCTCCTCTACTTCTAAAGCACTTTGATATGCTTCTTCTATAGATTTGGGAGAGAGAATATTGATCTCATCCATTATCTCCATCCGTAATCCATTCGCAAACCTTGTCGTCTTTTCTAGGGTATCCTCGACATAACCTGCTCATAGATTCACTCTATAAAATTCTTATATATATTTCTTCACAATCATTACTCTTTGTTTCAGGTTCTGTACCTGTCTATATAGAGCAATCTAATAGTCTTTAGGTAAAAGCTTACCTTTCATCTTGGCGATCATTCTGGTCCACTTTTTAATTGGTGGCTTATTGAATCTCCCTCACTTTGCCTGCACACTATCCCACCACAGAGTTGCATTTCCCTTTAGTTTTGTAGCTGCAAATCTGACCCTCCTATCCTCACATTTGAAGTACTTATCCAACTCGCTAATCTAGTCCAATAATACTTCAGTCAATAAAATTCCATCATAGGTTGATAGTTTAGGCTTCAGTTTGCTGCTTACTAATAGAACATATTTCAACAACCTTATCTTTGGCCCTTCCTCATCGGACCCATCTGTCATAGCTGCAGCTTCTTCTTCACTATTGTCACCACCTTCAGGATCCTTGCGCCTCCCTACTTCTACTGCTGCTAATCTGGAACTTAGGATCCTAATTTCCTCACGCAGTCCTTCGTCAGTTACCCTTCGAATAGCTCTACCTCTACCCCTTCTTATTACCTTCATAATTTTTCCTTTCTTCCCTAGGGAAATAACTGCTCTAATACCAAAATTTGATGACTCACCCCAAAAGCTGATGTGGATGCCTACGTGGCAACTGGCCCACATGATCCCTTCCCGCCTCATAGGCATCTAGGGATTTGGTGAGGTTTTAATGGAGCATTAACTCCGCCGCCTTCTTGAGGTTGTCTTGGTCTCCGTTTTATGGTTATATGGCATGAGTTTTGGCTGTAGCTTGGGTTATTGTTGCTGTTGGTTTCACTCTGCTCCTCTATGCCCTTACCTGGTTCCTTCCACCTGATGGTAATGACTCTCTACCTCCCATTGTTTGCTAGTTCCGGTCTCGGCCCTGGTTCTATGTTACTAGGTAATGCTAAGATGTCGTACCGACGAGTTTGGTGGCTACTTCTTGCGTGGTTTCATGAAACAATGCTGGGTTCTGTGGCCATCCTGGGTATGTGATGATTTCTTTGTAGTTTTAATTAGTTTGTTGCACTTCTGGTTTGTTTCTGTTGCGTTTGACTGTAACTATGGTGTGCATTCTTATTAGGTCCTCAACAAAACTTCCCTTGCGACCATTCAGTTCTAACACAAGGTAACCTCTCTGTTCTAATTTCAGGCTCCCTCTTTACTTTTCTTCTGCTAACAATTTCGTTCCTTGTGAGCAGTTGGGGTTTTGTGGCTCTGTGGTTGTGGCTCAAATGTTATTGGTCTTGGGTTCGACTATGGAATTGGCTCTCCACTTCAGGTAACCTTTAGGGTACTCATCTTTACCCTTCTATCGGTTTATTCTCCATATAATTGGTTATACTACCTCCCTAATTGTTGTTTCTTGACTGTACATGTGATTCGCTCCTCTGTGGTGGCAACAAGGGTTTGGTCCTTGATGGTTTCTATTCCTTCACTCTTCCATTCCGATCTCCACTTGAACTAGGTAGGGTCCTTCCTGTTTATCTTATACAGTTCCTATAGGTTGGTTTTTATAGAGACGAAGTCTCAGTTTTTTTGTTGGTCCTCAGTTCTGTGTGTCCATCGAAAATTCTAGGTTGGTAGTTGGTCGTTAGTGTCTGTGGCTTTGCTAGGATTTTGGTTGAGAACTTGAACGCGATTTTGTGTAGTTCAGCTCTAGTCGTTGAACGTTGTTATGAAACCAGCTCAAGAAAACATAGAAAAGATAGATCAACGCCCTAGAATTCAACCTCTTCGAGGGGGCAACCTCCTTTACATTACATAAATGAACAATTCTTGGATGATTCAAATGACAAAACCTCCTTTCTATATATAGGAGTCTAAGGAGTCACAATATAACCCAGCCGACCTAACAATAATAATATAAAGCCACAAAAATAACAATAGAGGGATTCTATGGGGCACAATAATAACAATATGGGGCCAATAGGGGCACAAAAATATTAATAAGGGGTACAACTACCATAGTAATGGGGTAATCACTAGTATTATAGGGACCCAACAGGGAACAACTTCAGGGGACCCAATATCTTTCCAACATGACATAGAAATGACACATGTGGGAGCCCCTTCATCAACTACACATCAAAATAAGGTCTTCATACGATACGCATATTTAATTTGAAAATACATATGATGAGGGAGTCTCTTTTTAACATTTTACATATCAAATGTAATCACTAGAGAGATGTTTGGGTCAATTGCTTTGATCGCAATGAGAAAAGTGCTCCTTTGCGTAGGACACGATTGGAATACCTCTAACACCGACATATCATAGGGGATATAAGCTAAATATTCAACAATGGAATAGTTATGAGCATCCCTAGCATTTGGATTATAAGGCGACCGTTTTGAGGATCCTTTTGGCATCCGAGGTATAGTTTCAACTACAGGCCTCTCTATATGAAGAGGTTCTTGAGTATCGGAAGTCGCTTTAGCCTTAGAATATTTTAGCTCTCCATAATCATGAGCTCTATTTGAAATATCAACATGAGTATTAACCATATACACATTCAATGCAAATTCCCCTTCCTAGTTTCCCCCTGTAGGGGCTCCAGTATTAGCATTCACGCCAGCAAGTAATTGTTTCCCCTAGGGGAAAGGGTTAGTAAGCACAACATGGAAACTAGAAGAACATTTCCTGGATAAAAAGGGTTGAGCATCTTGAATATCGGGGAAAAGATGAGTAAGGTTATCCCCACTACATCAATTGCATGGGAATTTAACCTTCTTTTTAGACTCCTTCTTTCCCTCACCAATGTCTTCACTAGATTTATTCTCATTCCCCTTCCCTCCCTTATCTTTCTTTTTCTCACATCCTTTCTTCTTCCCATTGGATTTTTGATTTCCTTTGGGATTTGAGGACCGAATAGAATTGACCGCTAAAGGTTGAGAAGGAGGAGACACTGACGTCGTAGTCTGCGTCACAAAAGAAGATTGTAATGACAATTGTTTTAATTGATTTAACAAACTAGCCTTATTACTATCGATCGATCCTACAACTCCATTGTCATGGGGGCCTGGTTTCAATTTGGCGAGATCAATTTTTGATCTATGAGCACTAAGAAGAATCTTATAGAGGACTTCAGACTGGGAATAAATAAGCTCTAATTGATGGACTCTAAAGATAGCATGTTCTTTTGTAAACAGTCCTGAAAGTGACACATCGTTAGATATCTTTAGTTTTAATGATTTCAAAAACCACTCAAGAAGAAATTCATCAGGGATATAAGCCTCTATCAATCTCTTCCTTCTATGCCACCCTTGAATGTGGTTAGAAATATGGGTTGCCTTGTCCTACTCAAAATTGGCCAGAAGTTCAGTTCCAGCATCATAACGAACAAGAAACTAAAAATGGTTGAGAAACATTATAGCTAACTCACCAAATGCAGCAAAAGACCTACCTTTTAATTTGATATACCATTTCTTCGCATTTCTAGTTAAGGTGTGTTGAAAGAATCTCAACCTAACTGAATCACCAAGCAAGGAGTTTGATGAGCTCCATAAGTGAAAAGTGGTTACATGGTCAGTTGGATCCTCACCAGACTTCCCTTCAAATTTCGGTATATTAGACGAAAGTTCAGTAGGGACCGGAAGCCAAGACAAGTTGTAACAGATCAAATCCGTATTCAATTTTCAAAGATCTAGCAAATTAAGAGTTGTCAGGAATGGTAAGCGAGGAGAGACTACATAATTCCAAGCTCCAAGAGTGGAATTACCAACATTCGAAAAAGAGTATCTTGGATTTTGGGAGGCACCAGGCTACCAAGGATTACTCATAGATGCAACTAAACTAAAAGGAAAACCTTGTAGTACAGCGGTATACAGAGGGTATCCACGTCCTACTATAGGATTACTAGTCATATGAAAACTTTCTCCCAGCGGAACATTATATGAAGGGGAGAGCCCCTGGTAAGGGTTCTAAAAACTAGCCTAGGGAGGAAAAACCTATGAAGTACTAGCAGTAGGGAAGGGCATACTCCCCTACTGACCAAATAAATGAGATATATTCCCAGACCCAAAACCACCAAAAAAAGGATATACCAAGTCATACCAAGTCATGGCTCCCTTGAAAAGGATTAATGCTTTGATCATAGCTAGAGAAAGGCATTGATCCTACATTCAAAGATGGATTGGAAGGAGGAACATGTCCACTTCCAAATGCAAAACCTTGTAAATATGTTGAACCACTAGCCATCGAATTCATAGGTAGAGAAATGGTGGAAGGTAAGGTTGATGAAAATAAGGGAATCGCACTAGATGGCATTCCAAAAGGATAAAAACCAATGAAAGGAGAAGAAGGTTGGGTGCCCCCACTTGAACCCAGGATGGAGGTAGAGCCAACAACTACCATACTAGGTGTAATAGTATAGATAAAAATAGTACCTCATCCTATTGCCAAAGAAGGAGTATGCACACCAACCGTATCGTCATCCATACTTGTGCCACTATAATTGGCCATTAAGAATAAAGAAGGAAAGTGAAAAGGGCTAACCAAACTATCAGTCAGAGTATCCACATATGATAAAACATAAGGAATATGAGAAGGAAGAGTTTTCATAGGAGTCGTAGGGGACTTTGAAACGTCTTCAATTTCTACTTCATCTTCTGATTGGAAGAGTACTCTAGAAAGAACCGGAGCATTTCTGCCCAGATTATGGACTAGACTAGGTTCTCCCTGTGAACTAAGAGCCTTCGGTGAAGGATTTGTCTCCATTGTGTTAGCTTTTACTAGTTCAAAAGAACCAGTAGAATTACTCCTACACCTTCTCAGTGAAGGCTCAAAACTCACAGGTGAAATCCCATGAAGCCTTCTAGATCGATGAACTGGTCAATCAACCACCTTTATATATCAAGAAAAATTAAAGATTAAAATCACCTAAGCCAAGCTATAAGCACAGAGAACTCTCTAAAAAATTCCTAAAGATATAACCAAGTAAACAACTTCCAAGTATTTTTGCTCTGGGTGATTAGGACTGGACACCAAAATACAAGAAAGTGAAGAAAAGGACCTCCCGAAGGTAGTTTGGGATGATGGCGGCCCAAGCCTATCAACGAAGGTATCAGAAGTAGTTATGTTGACCTCCAGACAATAGCCTTTGTTAGTGCAAGTACCAAATCTTTGCAAGGGCACCCTCCAGAAGTACTATGAAAGTGATACAACATATGCCTCAGGTACCATGGGCATTCCCCCCTGCAGTCACATGTGTGGTCCCTAGGAAAGGCAACTACGATCACCATCTTGTGATCAGAATTTGGGCAGAACAATCTTGGGTGTGTGATCCAACAACTAGGAGAGGTGGTATCTCTCTTGCCTTATCTCCGCACGTCCTCGTTCTTGACTCATGTGTTAGAAGATCTTTCCCTGACAACTTAATGACACTGGATTTCAACTCATTAATAAACTTCTATGCTTTCAATTTAAGTGGCCTTGGATATTTACTCTCTACGCACCTATTCCAAGGCCCCAATTCCCTAGTCTAGTTGATGTTACTAAGACAAAAGGAAAATACCTAGTTCATTTTAATTTAAGAGCTCATTTTAGTTGGTTGTTATTTAACACAAGGGAAGTGGAAGTGCAACTGATCATGTTCTGACGCAAAAGAAATCAATAGAAAACCTAGGCTACATGAGAATGCAACACTTATGTTTCTTCAATGAAAGATATTTCTATAAGGGTTCTACAAGAAACCTAAGAAAGAAAAAACTATTTTTCTTTTTCAATTAAGAACTCACACATTCAAAACCTATCAAAAATAACTAAATGATGTCCAAAATGCATCTAACCTAATGCACACTAGCATGTAAATGCAAGATACAAAGAAAGACTTAAAGGTAAACAAATGTAATAACAAAGGTAAAGGCCAATTAAACAAGCAAAGAGAAGAAAATCCCAAACGAAAAAACACTCCTTAAAGTAAAAATACTTCTAACCTTATAGCAAGAGTTCACACATTTGCTAAAAATCCAAAAGACTACAAAACCCAGAAACAAAAGAAAAGAGATAACAAAGAAAAAAAAAAAAAAAATTAAGATTTAAAGAACTAAAATTTCAGAAAGGGAAAATAATCAAAGATCATAAGACCAAAGGCATTAAAAAGACTCAAATCCACCTAGTCACAAATGATCATAAGGATTAAAAGACTAGTGCAAATGAGAGACTCAATGCTTCAAAATTTTGGCCAGAAAGGTGTAAAAAACTCTGAACATTAGAAAGACTCCAGAGAACTGCAATCTCTCACTCATCCAAAAATCACAAGCCCCTTTCGAAAAAAAGAAAGATAAATCAAAAAGGATCCAACTTCTAGGTCACAAGGGAAGAAAATCAAAGACTAAGTTATCAACAATTTTAAGAGAAACAAGATTTATTCTAGAGCCAAAGAACAGGCAGATACATTACAAAGAAGATTTGGAACCCAACTTCAAACACAAAAAGCTTCAAAAACTACAAACCCTAGGTTGACATAATCATTTCTCCAACAAGATGAAAGACACCAACAACAACAGACATCAAGGTGATTCCAGACTTCATAAATATCAAGAAATCATAAACAAACTTTGTCAAGACCCTAGCAAAAGCAAGAAATGAAATTTTTTCATTTTTCAGATCTGTATGCAATTGTTTCGATATAGTTCAATGTATATATTCAATTGTATGTGAAGAAACACATGTATACACAAGTTCCTTTGGAAGAAATTGTGTATGTACGCAACTATCTATAACAATAAGCACATATAAATAGAAAATTGAGTAATAAAGAAAACCCATATCTGAAAGATTGGGTTGAATGACCAAATCACATAAGACTCATGAAGGCTAGAAAAAACCAAAAAATATCAAACTAAACCTAGATAAAAAATAAATAAATAAACAAACCTTCTAGGAAATACTTGATGGTATTCCCCAGTGAAGTCGCTCATTCTATTGGTGGGAAAAGGTCCCTAAGGCAAGGGTTGAAAGCCTCAACTAAGTAGGATACCATAATCAAAAAAGAACACTCAATCAAGCATTCCAAACATTTGAATTATCAAATTTGGATTTAGAGACATACTTGTGGGTCCTACGTTTGAATATGTTCCCATGGGTTCCAAACCCTCTGCTTCCTCCAAGATGTGCATACCTACAAATCAATTATAGAAGCATATACATAACTGATAATTCAACGTGCATGCATAAGAATATGCTAGATCATCATATATAACCATTCAAACTATCATACATAAGATGACAACATATATCAAGAACAAGACATAAGCTTCTTTATTGATTAACAGTAGTAAGTACAACATAGATACAAGTTGGTCTATGAAAAAGGAACTAATGAAGCCTTCCTCCATATTTTTCCATCCCGATCCATGAAGAAAACCAATATAATAAGTGCAATAAGATGCTATATAAGGATGTTGAGCATCTCTGCAAAGGAAACCAACGTTTCCTAGAGACTACGAGTGTAGGAGGCATGGGAAAATCAAACTTGATCTTGGGGGAATTGAGTTTAATCTTGATATCTCTCTTCTCATGCTAATTAGGCCTACCTAATGGGTGCGTATATACCACCTCAAATTGGTTATTTTAGTTAGGCCACAGGCTCCTGTAGGTGGGATCTCGGTAAAACCTGTAAACCCCACTTGAAAGATCGAATTTTATTTCATTTTTCATATTTAAAAATGTATATGCAGGTATAGTGTTATGGGACTCGCATATGTATGCATTTTGTATGGGAAGAATCGCATATGGAATTTAAAAAAAAAAAATAGTATAAAGTCAAATTTGCATGGGAAAATTTGGACTGCCCAGGGCCATAAAAGAGCATTAGGTCTACAATAGTGTTGAATGATGCTATACAAACCCTAACTTATCAAAATATTAAATATCTAGGGTTTTGGTTTACAACTTGGATAATAACAGCAATCCCTAAAAGACTAGGGCTTTTGCTAAAACAATATCAAAACCTTAAACATCAAAATAATAGAGTTTTCATCATAGGTTATAGATTTCATCAAAAACCCTAAGAGGACTAGGGTTTCAACATTATTGGTAACACACCCTAAGCACCAAAAGGCTAGGATTTTATAGTGAATTCTAAATTTTAGGATTTCACAAGAATGATCAAATTACAGTATAATGATTAATCACCCTAACAATAATATGTAAGATTCAAAATCCTAGACATAACGATGTCAGTAATGTAAAGCAGATTTCAAAAAAAATAATGAGCATACCTTTTCTATGAGAGAACCTTGTAACAAAACTTGTAGTTAAAGACATACCCTGAGTTGTTATTTCACAAACCTTGTAGGATATCAATATTTGAAAGGTTTCCTTTGTAACATAACTTCTTCCATGCTTCAATTCTATCATTTTTAAGTCTTCTTCGTAATCTTTGTGTATTCGGAAGTATTTCCTACCAAGGAAAATACAAAGAAAAGGTTATTAGCATATAATACAAACAAATATTGATATGAGATGGAAACTAAACATAAAAGAGGAAGCAAGGATCAAGATACTTATCTTTTGGTAAAATGGTGAAGCCTCCTTCTTAGTCCTTACTTCTTTACAATATTAAATTAATTATTTTGAAGTGTATTCCCCTCCATTGCCAAATCTTAGAGTCTTTATATTTCTTTAAGGTCTCCACTTAGTATATAAATTCCTTGAACATTTCAAATAATTTGTCCCTTGTCTTGAGAACATAGATCCATGTCTTTTTAGAATGATCATTAATGAAGGTTACATAATAAATATGTCGTCCAAGAGATTTTTTAGACATTGGCCCACACACATCGGAATGAATAAGGTCTAATATCTCTTTAGACCTTGTATCACTACTAGTAAAAGGTTTCCTTGTATTCTTTTCTAAAGCACATCCCTTACATAATCCTTCACGAATTCCTTTGATGTTGGGGACGCCCTTTACCATTTGACTAAGTGAGGGTATTATCTTTTAATGAATATGTTCATATCTTATATGCCATAGTTTGATATGATTGGTCTCCATGTGAATTAGGGCTTGAAGATATGGTGTTATAACCTTGTATAGATTTCCTTCACAAACTCCAATAACTTTTTCCTATTCAATACTTGAATCTTTTTCCCAAACCAAAACTTTACCATCTACAAAGGCAAACCTATCTCCTTTATCTTCTAAACAATAAATGTAAAGTGAATTCTTTTTCAAACATGGTACATAGAGTATGTCGTTGATGTGTATCTTTGATCCACTTTCCGGCTTTAGTGATGTAGATCTAAGACCCTTGACTGCATAATTTTTGTTGTCTCCTAGCTCTACTTCATGTGTTGATGGTTTCCTTGATAAATTATTAAGTTGTCCATTTTCTCTCATCATATGTCTTGATGCTCCACTATAAATTATCCATATTTTGTCATCATCAAGAGTGCATGTAAGTGCATCGAAGAATCCTTCACTCGTGACTCTCCTAGATAGATTGTAGATGATCCTTCCAATCCAACTTCTTGCAATTCTTACGATATTGAATCCCATCTTCAAGTAATTTTCCATAGAGGGAGTTACCTTTTCTTTGAGCCAACAAAGTCATCTTCAACCTTCTTCAACCTTAGCTCTAATTCCATGTTGGGAAATCAATGCTTATAGAAATTAGGGTTTTATTCCTATTTCTAATAATTACTTGTGAATTATGTTGCCTTATTTTACTTCTTTAGTAGTTTATCTTTCATCAATAAATTACCAAATTACTTGTATATGAATACGACAAGAACATGAGACACAAGATGTATGCACTTAGCCAAGGAAAAACCCTTATAAGGGGAAAACTTAGTCAAACTCTTCCTTTAGTGGATTCAAATAAAGATGAGACTCTTCAAGACTTCTATGACCTAGAAAAAGACCTCCTCCAATCACCAAGTCAGCCCTTCCTGTAATATTTTATCCCTATCAAATTCTCCAAGTAACAACTCCCCAACATCAACTTCAATCCAGAATTTTGACCCCCAGTAACAAACTTCTTCCCTTGGCAACATAATTTCTGACCTACAGTAGACACAGATTTTCAGCCCCAGAAGTCTCCCATAAAATTTTCACGTGTGAGAGATAGATGGCCAAGAAACTCAAATTAGGTCTTCCCAACATATTTTTTCCTTCTCCAACTACTTCACTCTCTTTTCTGCCTTTCTTCCTTCAAGATCGAACTTGTTGAGTGAATGCTCCAAATTGGTCAAATTTTCTCTCTTTATATAGCCTTTATTTTGGGTTGAATTTCCCTAATGTAGGCTGACTTAGTGTGGGGGTGAAAAATAACCTTTTTGACTCAAAATTAATTCTTTTTACATGATATAATGTTATGAAACTAGCTCACAAAAAGATAGAAAAGATAGATCAACACCTTAGAAATCAGCCTCTTCGAGGGGTCAACCTCCTTTATATTACACAAATGAACAATTCTTGGATGATACAAATGACAAACCCTCCTTTCTATATATAGGAGTCTAAGGGGTCACAATATAATCAAAGAGAACATAATAATAATAATATAATGGCACAACAATAACAACATTGGGCTTCTATGGGGCACAATAATAACAATATGGGGACAATAGGGGCACAACGATAACAATAAGGGCTACAATGACAATAGTAATGGGGGAATCACTAGTATTATAGGGACCTAACATGCCCCTCTCCTTCAAAAAGGTGTTGTCCTCAACACTTGAGTAGTTTTGGATGCTTTTGTATAAAATTCTCACCCTCCCATGTGGAACCTTCAGTAGGTAAGTTCTTCCACTTTACAAGATACTCTAAAATTGATCGATTTCGCAGATGTCGAGTTCTTGTTTTTGTGACCGCTTCAGGTTCCAATATGATTTTTCTTGTTGGCATTATGACACAGGTTTGGCAGTATGACATAGGTGTTGTCCTTGACAGCAACTCACTCAGATGACAGATCTCAATTCAGGCTCTCAGAATGAAGGAAACAGAGATATACGCATGTTCCCTTTGACCGAGGCGTGTATACACGCGGGTTAGAAGACCAAAAGGCGCGTATACGTATACACGCACTTTCACACAAGAAAAAGCGCGCACAAGTTGGAAAACTTGGTTTTGGTCCGTGGTATTTGGTCCTTGATATTTTGACCCATGGTATTGGTCCAAGGTATCTTGTCCGAAGTGTTGACCCCAGGTATTTGGTCCAAGGTATTTCTTCTAAGTGGTTTTGGACAATGGTATTGAGTAAGGCCTAAGACTATAAAAGGAGGAGGAGATCATTAGGAAAAGGCACTCAAGTATTGAATATCTAATGAAGAGCAAGATCTAGACTACTGGTCATTGGGTTATGGTGCATAGATGGATCTGAATCAAGGAGGACCTGAGTGCTTGATGAAGGATAAGTTCTATTGATGGGTCAAGATCTTAAAATTTGAAGAGAAATATCCTTGTTTGGTTTTGATATTTTATTATTGGCGCATATCGTAATTTGTAAATCTAATGATCTGGGTATAATTGATGTCTGATTAATTGCAAAGGTTAAATCATCTTTTACATATTTGTACGCAGGTTCAGTATATCAAAGGTGCGTATACACACTGGTTCATCATTCCAAAACAGCGTATACGCAGGTTGGCCTTGGGAAGAGTGCGTATGCACGCAAGTTTGTCACATCAAAGTAGCTTACATCTCATATAATATGCTTTAGCTACTTCTATTTTGTTGCTGCAATAGCTTGGGTTCTAGTTACTAGTACAATATTCTGGTTACAGCTTTCAAAGAAGAGATTGGTTGATTCAGTTTGGTTGCTACAAGGATATTAGTTGATGCAAAATTTTGATTGATGTTATTTATGGATCCAGTCTGAAAATTTAGGAAACGAGGTCCCTGGAAGAAAGTGAGGGTTGTAGCCTTCTATAGGTCAGCACCTACGTACTAGTAAACACATCATCTAGTACAAGAGCTAAGGGGGTTGAAGCTCCCTTCCAAGAGAAACTGGAGAAAAAGAGAAGGTTGTAGCCTTCTGTAGGTAAAAGCTTGCATACTGGTATAAGACTGCACTAGTACAGAAACATTGTAAAAAGAAGTTTCTTATTAAAAGAAGATAGAGACGAATTGCAGCAAGTAGTTTTCGCCCACATTGGGTTTCCACCTTATATCTTGTGTTCTTGTGTGATTGTCTGCTTTGTTTTTACTATACCTGGTTATTGTTTATATGGTTCTGATCCACAGATTAAGGATCAACATCTAAAGAATTAACTAAATTATAAGTCTGCAGGTTATATGCTAGTTTCCTTAACTACAGGTAGGTTTCACTAACTGAAGTAGTGTATACAAATCCGATTGTGAAATGAAAAATAATTGACTTGCTAATACTGATTCACCCCCCCTCTCAGTATTATTTCCAACAATTGGTATCAGAGCAGGTCCTTCAGAAGAAGATTGATCACTTGAAGGAAGATTCATCATCATGAGTAACCAAGAAAAAAAGGATCTATTAGACCTCCAATCTTTGATGGGAGAAACTTCATCTATTGGAAGGTAAGAACCACAACATATCTTAAGTCTAAAGGAACAAATGTCTGGGAGATCGTAGAAGGAGGATATACCTTTCCCTCTGTTATTCCTACAAATGCAGCAGGTAAAAAGCAATATGAAACCAATGTTAAGGCTGTCAATATATTATTAGGGAGTCTGTCACAATCAGAATTTGTCAAAGTTATGAATCTCAAATCTTCCAAGGAAATATGGGACAAGATCATTCTAAGCTACGAAGGAGATTCTCAGGTAAAACGTGAAAAACTACAGACTCTCATAATACAATATGAAACTCTCAAAATGCACAATGATGAAAGTATAGCTAATTACTTCTTACGATTAGATGAAATTGTTAATTGCATGAAGAATTTGGGTGAAGAGATAAAAGAAGTTACTTTAGTTGAAAATATTTTAAGATCCTCGTCTACTAAGTTTGAATCAACAGTGTCTGCCATAGAAGAAAAGTATGATCTTCAGACTATTACTATGATGCAGTTGCACGGAATATTAATTGCTTTCGAAATGAGAAAAGGAGGTCCATCAGATATGAGAGAAGTTGCATTCAAAGTTGCATGAAGAGAAGAATCGGGGCATATTTCAGAAGGAGAGGAAGAAGTAAACTTCGTCAAAAACCTTCAATGGGGTTCTGGAAGATTCATAGGTAAAATACCTTTCAAATGTTTTTCTTGTGGAAGAGTCATCATTATGCTGCCAAATGTCCTCATAAAGACAAGTTTGATAAAGGTAAAGAACTAGCGAAATGGAATAGAAAACAAAATGTAAGTAAGAAGAGTTACTACACACATGAAGATAGTGATGGTCTATCAAACAGTAATGAAGATGAAAATAGTGATAACTATAGACTTTTGATGGCTTTTGAAGATGATGATTTGTTGGATGCTTTAGATGAAGATGGTCTTTATGAAGAAATTTCTAAACTTAAAGTTTGTTTAGAAGAAAATAATATTATTATAGATACTCTGAAATTCCAACTTGCTGAAAGGGAAAAACACAGTGAAAAATTAGAATGTGAAATTGTGGGTCTAAGAAAAGATATTGAGAAAACAAAAGCTTTCAATCTCAGATTTGTGAAAGGATCAAAAACTTTCGATGGAACTATCAAAGTACAGTGTTCTCCTCAGATAAAAACAGGTCTTGGATATATTGAAGAAGCATCTTAAGCACCAAATACGTCAACCTCCAAAAGCTATCTTGATGCAACAAAGAAAATTGAACAGTTCGATAATCGTCAGCAAAGGCATAAATCAGATCACTGGGTAAATCGAGTCCAACCTACTTCAAGGATGAACAGAAGCTACAACCAACCATAGGTAAAGCATACTCAATTTGCTTCAAGAATGAATGACAATGGAAACTACAATCACCAGGTGAGTAGAGTCGATAATCGCAGGAATTTCTTTAATGGCCAATGTTTCTCATGTCATAACTTTGGACACAAAGCTACTCAATGTGTTGCTTACAAGACCATCATGACTAGAGAAGCATGAAATCAAAGGAATGTGACTAGGATCATGAAAAGGACCTACAATAACTTCTCTCTTGAAAATGAAATAGAATTCTCTATCTATAACAACTTTGGTCATGAAGATTCTGAACGCAGGAGTAAAATTTAGCAAAAATCTCAGAAGGAGCAAACTTCATTGGGTCCAAAACATGGAGAAAGAAAGAACCGCAAACAAAAAGATGTGGTATAGCTCTGTATGCTAAAGGACAAGAAAACCAATGGTACATCGATAGTGGATGCTCGAAACACATGACAGGTGATAAAGAAAAACTTCAATCATATAATGCCTTAGAGAAAGAAAAGAAGGTCTCATTTGGTAATGACACTCCTACTATCATAAAAGGTAAAGGCTATGTTCTCTTAAAAGAAAAGGCTAAAGTTGGAAATTCTATGTATGTTGATGGTCTAAAGCATAACCTTTTGAGTGTAATGCAAATGTGTGATCAAGGAAATGAAGTAGTATTTCAATCAAATGGATATGTTGTACGTGAGCTTGATACAGGTGAAACTGTGATCAAAGGTATAAGAACTCCAAATAACTTATACATACTCAAGGGAGGACAACAACAGTGCTATCTAAGCAAAACTGGTGAACACTGGCTATGGCACAGAAGATTGGGGCATTTAAGCTTCCCTCAAATAAGGAAAGCATGCAAATATCAAGTTTTTCGTGATCTTCTTGATATCTACATTCCAAAGAATACAATATGCAAATCATGTCAATTTGGTAAGAAAACCAGGGCACATTTCCTTGAAAAGGAAGGATCAGCAAGTAAGCCTCTTGAAGTTTCTGCGAGTTTCATGATTATGTAGAATTTCTTCCGAATGCATCGCATTCTGTTTCTTTGTAATCGACATTTCGAACCAGCAACGATGGTTCATCTTCAGGGTGTGAAAGATCTTTCACATCCTGAAGATGAACCATTGTTGCTGGTTCAAAACGTCGATTATAAAGAAACAGAATGTGATGTATCTGGAAGAAATTCTACATAAGCCTCACGAACTTGTTCATACTAATTTATGTGGTCCTTCAAGGAAAAGTTCACCTCGTGGAGAAGAGTGCTTTATATTGTTCACTAATGATTTTTCCAGAATGTGTTGGATAGGACTTCTGAAGCATAAAGATGAAGCATTTGAAAAATACAAATCCTTCAAAGCTTTGGTTGAGAATGAATCAGATCGTAAAATGAAATGTTTGAGATCTGATCGAGGAGGGGAATTTACCTCGGATGAATTCTTTGAATTTTGTGAAGAACATGGAATAAGAAGGGAATCCTCCACTGCAAGGACTCCTCAGCAAAATGGAGTGGTAGAAAGAATGAACAGAATGGTTCAACAAATGGCTTGTGCTATGCTAGATGAATCTAGAACTCCTGCAACCTTCTGGGGTGAAGCTGCATTCGTTGTCGTCACTATCCTCAACAAAACAAATGTTTGGGTAAACAACAGTCAAACTCCTCATGAAATTTGGTATGGTCAGACTCCTACTGTAAAATATTTCAAAATTTTTGGAAGCAAATGTTACATCAAAAGGACTGATGAAAACTTGGCAAGTTTGAACCTAGAGTAGATGAAGGCATTCTCCTTGGCTACTCTTCCCGAAGTAAAGGATATAAGTGTTATAATAAAAGACTTGGGAAAATTGTTGAAAGCATTGATGTTGTGGTTGATGAAGCAAGCAAAAATCCAAAGCACGTAAAAACCGAAGAGCATGAAGAAGATGAGGACTGTCCTAAAGAAGAAACCAATGAAGCACTAGAAGAATGGAGAACGAAAGAAGAAAAGACTCCATCCAAGTACGTTCAGAAGAATCATCTAGAGACTCAAACTTTGGGGCGAAAGAGGCAGGTGTGCAAACAAGAAGAACTATTATAGAAGCTTCAAGCTATCTAGCATTGCTTTCCTCCATCAAACCACAAAATGTACATGAAGCATGCAAAGATGAATGTTGGGTCAAGGCCATGAATGAAGATTGAGCAAATTGAAAAGAATAATACTTGGGAATTAGTTCATAGACCTTATGATAATAATATCAATGGAACCAAATGGATATTCAAAAACAAGCTGAATGAGAATGGAGAAGTTATTAGAAACAAGGCTAGACTTGTTTGTAAAGGATATGCTCAAAAAGAAGGTATAGATTTTGAAGAAACTTTTTCACCTATTGCTAGACTTGAAGCCATAAGAATGTTTCTTGCTCTTTATAGCTTTCAGAACTTCAAAGTATATCAAATGGATGTAAAATCTGCCTTTCTTAATGGAGATTTAGAAGAAGAAGTATATATTGAGCAACTGGATGTATTCAACCTTTGAAATGATCCAAAACTTGTATACAGACTCAAAAAATCTCTCTATGGTCTAAAACAAGCTCCAAGGGCCTAGTATTATCGTCTTGACAAATACCTTCATCAACAAGGTTTTTCAAAAGAATCAATTGATAGCAATCTATATATGAAAACTGACAATGATAAATTGCTAATACTTGTTGTATATGTTGATGATATCATTTTTGGTAGAAATGAAGAAGCCATGAGTCAAAACTTTGCTTTGGTAATGCAGAAAGAATTTGAAATGTCCCTGCTTGGTGAACTCACATATTTTCTTGGTTTACAAGTTCAACAACATAAAGATGGTATTTTTCTATCACAAACCAAGTATCTCAAGAAGATCTTGAAAAAATATGGCATGGAAGACTCTAAACCAGTATGTATCCCTATGGTAATAGGATGCAGCCTCAGCGCAAATGATGAATCAGCAGCAGTACATCAACCAACCTACAAATCCATGATTGGTAGTCTGCTCTATCTAATAGGTACCCGACCAGACATCATGCATGTCGTAGGAATAGTTGGAAGATTCCAAGCAAATCCAAATGAATCACACCTTCAGGCAGTCAAAAGGATCTTCAAATATATTCAAGGAACTCAGAGCTTTGGGTTATGGTATCCTAGGGATACAGATCTTACTCTTCATGCATATACAGATGCAGATTGGGTAGGAAGCGTGGATGACAGAAAGAGCACTAGTGATGGTGCATTATATATGGGTTCCAAATTAGTATCTTGGTTCAGCAAGA
Source organism: Pinus taeda (assembly GCA_000404065.3). Classification (NCBI taxonomy): domain Eukaryota; kingdom Viridiplantae; phylum Streptophyta; class Pinopsida; order Pinales; family Pinaceae; genus Pinus; species Pinus taeda. The sequence continues at coordinate 114,905 of APFE030302356.1, forward strand.
AACAAAGTTCAATTGCATTATCTACAGCTGAAGCAGAATATGTGGTTGTTGCATCTTACTGCACACAACTTCTTTGGATGATGAAAGCTTTGCAAGACATTCAGATCACATGTATTCCACCCATCTCCATTCTATGTGATAATACAAGTGCAATCAGTATTTCAAAGAACCCAGTCATGCATTCAAAGACTAAGTACATACCTATCAAATATCATTTTCTCCGGGAACAAGTGCTTGAACAAAAGGTCAAATTGGAGTATGTTCCATCCAAAGAACAAGTTGTTGATATATTCACCAAACCACTGCCTAGAGAGACATTTGAATACCTCAGACAGAAGTTAGGAGTAGTTGATGCATCATCTTGTTGTACGCGAGTTTCATGAAGTGCATCTGCGTACATATGCCGATTTCGGTGGGTACAATCATGTATTTGTTGGCTTGAAGAAAATCAGTGGGCCAGACTTAGGATGAACAGAGTCTAATATAGGCCTATCAGAGACCATCCAGCACAGGTTCAGGGGGAGCATATACTTCTAAATGCATTGTTGGCATTATCTTAGAAGATCTTGGTACAATTTCATAATTGTTTTGATTCAGGTAGAACAGGTGCAGAGGGAGATCATGGTTAATGGTGACTAACAAATGCGGCAGATGATAGTTGTTGATGACTATCATAATATTGTTTTAGATATTTTGTCTCTATGTCGTATATATCTTTTATTTTCAAGGTCATGTAACGGCCTATTTTGGTTTCCCCACTATGCCTAGCATGAATGGTGTAATGTTCTTGTTTTGACATATATAAACTTTTGGTATATCCCCACTTGGTTGGGTGGATGAGACAATCTTGGTATATCCCCACTTGGTTGGGAGATGGATGTATGTATGAATATTTGGTCTTGTTCTTCTTGTAAGAACTTCTTTTTGCGGATCTTGCATGGACATCACTCTTCAGCAGATCAGAGAATTTAGCGTGTACTCGGGGGAAGCATGGACAACACTCTTTAGCAGATCAGAGAATTCAACATGTACTCAGGGGGAGCATAACCCTTTTCCCTTGATAACAAAGGGGGAGAGTGATTTGGGGTTGCCATCAAGTTCAAAGGGGGATATTTTTGGCATTATGACATAGGTTTGGCACTAAGACACAGGTTTTGTCCTTGATGGCAACTCACTCAGATGACAGATCTTAGTTTAGGCTCTTAGAATGAAGGAAACAGAGATATACGTAGGTTCCCTTTGACCAAGGCACGTATACACGCGGGTTAGACGACAAAAAGGCATGTATACCTATACACTCACTTTCATGCAAGAAAAATCACGTACAAGTTGGAAAACTTGGTTTTGGTCTGTGGTATTTGGTCCTTGGTATTTTGACCCATGGTATTGGTCCAAGGTATCTTTTCCGAAGTGTTGACCCCAGGTATTTGGTCCAAGGTATTGCTTCTAAGTGGTTTTGGACCATGGTATTGAGTAAGGCCTAAGACTATTAAAGGAGGAGGAGATCATTAGGCAAAGGCACTCAAGTATTGAATATCTAATGAAGAGCAAGATCTAGACTACTGGTCATTGGGTTATGGTGCATAGCTGGATCTGAATCAAGGAGGAACCTGAGTGCTTAATGAAGGATAAGTTCTATTGATGGATCAAGATCTTAAAACTTGAAGAGAAATATCGTTGTTTGGTTTTGATCTTTTATTATTGGCGCATATCGTAATCTGTAAATTTGATGATCCAGGTATAACTAATGTTTGATTAGTTGCAAAGGTTAAATCATCTTTTACAGATCTGTACATAGGTTCAGTATATCAAAGGCGCGTATACACGCTGGTTCGGCATTCCAAAACAGCGTATACGTAGGCTGGCCTTGGGAAGAGTGCATATGCACGCAGGTTTGTCACATTAAAGTAGTGTACATCTCATAGAATATGCTTTAGCTACTTCTTTTTTGTTGCTGCAATATTTTGGATTCTGGCTTGGGTTCTGGTTACTGGTACAGTATTCTGGTTACAGCTTTTAGAGAAGAGATTGGTTGATTCAGTTTGGTTGGTACAAGGAGATTGGTTGATGCAGAAGTTTGATTGATGTTATTAATGGATCCAGTCTTAAAATTTATGAAACAAGGTCCCTGGAAGAAAACCGAAGTTTGTAGCCTTTTGTAGGTCAACACCTACATACTAGTAAACGCATCAGCTAGTACAAGAGCTAAGGGGGTTGAATATCCCTTCCAGAAGAAACTGGAGAACGAGAGAAGGTTGTAGCCTTCTGTAGGTAAAATCCTACGTACTGGTATAAGACTGCACCAGTACAATAACATTGTAAAAAGAAATTTATTATTAAAAGAAGATAGAGACGAATTGCAGCAGGTGGTTTTCACCCACATTGGGTTTCCACCTTATATCTTGTGTTCTTATGTGTGATTGTCTACTCTGTTTTTACTGTACTTGGTTACTATTTATATGGTTTTGATGCACAAATTAATGATCAACATCTGAAGAATTAACTAAATTATAATTCTGCAGGTTATATGCTAGTTTCCTTAACTACAGTTGTGTATATACGCAGGTTTCACTAACTAAAGTAGCATATACAAATCTAATTATGAAATGAAAAGTAATTGAATTTTTAATACTGATTCACCCCCCTTCTCAGTATTATTTCCAACATTTCCGTCCTTGTCAAGTTCTAGAAATATTTTTTGAACTGGGATCTTATCACCAATAATCTTCTTTAAGCATGAAACAAGGAAAATTGGGTGCACTCGAGAAGCTGCAGGAAGCTCCAATTTGTATGCCATAGTACGAATATTTTGCAAAAACTTGTACGGACCATAATACTTTGGTGATAATTTATTATCATTACTAGCTTGCTTGAGGGACATTTGTTTATATGGTTGTAGCCATAGAAATACACAGTCACCTACATCAAAACTTATTTCGCTGCAATGTTGATCTCCATGTTGTTTCATTCTATTTTGTGCTAAAGTTAGGTTATCCTTTAAGATTTGGAGAACTTCTTGTTGATGCTCGATGTGATCTTCTACTGCTTGAACCTTAGAATTTTCTCTTAAATATGATGTGATGGACGGTGGGTGATATCCATAAAGTGCCATAAATGGGATCATTTTTTTTACAGTATGGAAGGAAGTGTTATACCACCATTCAGCCATAGGAAACCATTTTACCCATTGTGTATGTTTATCAAATAAAAAGCAACGAAGATATCCTTCCAAACATTTGTTTACTATCTCAGTTTTCCCATCAAATTGAGAATGATAAGATAAGCTATGAGCTAACTGAGTACCAAGAAAAGAAAATAATTATGTCCAAAAATTTCTAGTGAAAATGGGCTCTTTGTTGCTTACAATAATCTTTAGGTTTCCATGTAGCTTTTGAATTGTTTCCATAAATGCAGTAGAAAATGTATTGGCTTTTAATGGATGAGATAATGCACAAAAGTGTGCATACTTGGTAAGTATGTCAACTACCACCATGATGACACTCTTTCCTTTGGACTTGGGTAAACTTGTGATAAAATCCATTGAAACCTCCTCCTAACGTTGACTTGGAATGGATAAAGGTTGTAATAGACCTAGGTTTTTAATTTTTCAACTTTATTTTGTTGGAAAACCAAACATTTCGCCACAAACTTTTGAATATAAGATTTAAGGCCATCACAAAAAAATTCCTTCTTAACCTTTTGGTAAGTTTTTAAAAATCTCGAGTGCCCACCTAAGGGAGAGGCATGCAATTCCATAAGAATATTTTGTTTGAGTTGGGAATTATAACATAGGTATAATTGATCTTTGTACCGTAACAAATCATTTTTCCAACTAAATGTATCAGATGTACTAGGATCTTGTTATAACTTTTGAATGAGTGCCCACACTTCTTCGTCATTCTTCCATTCATCCCTTGCTTCATTTATCCAATTTGGTTGGATAATAGAAATAGCATAAAGCAATGCTTCCACATCCTCATCCTTTCTTCAGAGTGCATCTTCCACAACATTTGTCTTCTCTTTTTTGTAGATGATTTAAAAATCATAACCCAACATCTTTGTGACCCATTTTTGCTACTCTTTTGAAGATAATCTTTGTTCTAAAAAGTATTTAAGACTATCATGATCCATTTTTACCTTGAAGTGTCTTCCCATTAGGTAGAGTCGCCATATCTTAAGTGCATGTAGTATTGCCAACATTTCCTTCTCATAAATAGCTTGGTGTAAATACTTTATTTTGATTGGATGACTTTCAAAAGCAATGGGTCTTTCTTCTTGCATTAAAATAGCACCAATTCCATTTCCTGAGGCATCACATTCCACAATAAATTTTTTTGTGAAGTCTGGCATAGCTAAGACCAGTGTTTGGCACATTTCCTATTTAAGATGTTCAAAGGCCTTCGTTGCTTCTGGAGTCCATAAAAATGCATCTTTCTTCAATAATGTTGTTAGAGGTGCTTCTATTCTCCCATAATTATTAACAAACTTGCGATAATAACCCGTCAACCTGAGAATCCTTGCATATGCTTTATGGATGTGGGGATTTTCCATTCCTTAATGGATTTAATTTTCTAGGGTCTACCTTAACACCTTCATGAGATACAATATGACCCAGATATTCCACCTTTTGTACTCCAAAGAAACATTTGGATCTTTTTGCATATAATTGTTTCTCCCCCAATAGTTTGAGCACCCTATCAATATGTTGAACATGATCCTTCCAAGACTTGCTATAGATTACTATATCATCAAAAAATACTAACACAAATTTTCTAAGGAAGGGTTTGAAAATGGAATTCATGAAACCTTGAAATGTGGAAGGAGCATTAGTAAGGCCAAAAGGCATGACCAAAAAGTCATAATGACCCTCATGAGTTCTAAATGTTGTTTTTGGAATGTCTTCAATCTTCATTTTGATTTCATGATATCTTGAACAAAGATCCAACTTGGTGAAGTAGATTGATCCATGTAATTCATCCAATGGTTCATCAATGACAGGAATGGGAAATTTATCTTTAATAGTGAGCTTGTTGAGCTCCCTATAATTTGGAAACATCCACCATGATCCATCCTTCTTGTGCATCAATACTACAGGAGCAGAGAAAGAACTTTGTGTTGGCCACTTTTTCATTGCACCTTTTCTCAGCCATCTTCGTGACGCATAACTTGGCCTCATTATTTCATTTCTGTGTTGTTTTCCTATCTAACTCTGCTAGATCCAAGGCGTGCCACTCAGGAGGCCATGATTCTAACACTAAAATGATTGCATCATTAATGGCGATGAAGGGGAGCTTAGTACATTGTTGTGCCAAATCCTTACGCGCCTTGATGTAAATATTATGCATGTCTGCCTTGAACTCTGCAAAGATCCACAAACTGTTGTGCACTGTGGGGGACAGGCGCAGTCGTCTATTGATCAACATCTAGATGCTTTCCTCCATGAGCACCCAGAAGATCTTTGTTTCACGAATCCGCTTCATGTCCTTGGCGACCCAGAGCGACGCGTACTTTGCAGCCTCTAGGAAGTCCTGTTCAATGCTAGGGAACTGACTGTCCTCTATCATTTCTCTAGTTACCAACAAAATGGACAAGAGAAACCATGCGTAGTGGAAGGTCCTACCCTGCTCCTGGACTTCCTTGCAATTGGTCAAGAATTCCTCGCAGAGGAACTCAGCCCAGTTGAATTGGACCCCCTCTATGCATTGTTCAGCCAATGCAACTACTGGTGTTGGTACCTCATTGCCACAGCATTTTCTCATTACCTTCCCATCCAGGAGTTGGGTGGATAAGTGCACCCCTTTATCTTTGATGTTGTTGATTACGTAACCCCTCTTTTTCTTCTCAAGCTTGTATTTTTTCTTCATGGCCTTCGCGAGCACCAAATCTCTGCTTTTTCTTGTTATCATCACGGGATCCTTTCTCTTACAAGGGATTTGGGAAATTCTATGGATGAGATTCATCGTGATGGGAATAGGCTCCTCCAGCCATAACTAGCCATCGTGCACCAGGAAAAGAGATGCCTGATGACGAAAATAGTGACAGGCACGCGATGAAAGTGTGGAATCCACAGCAGATGAAGCAATCCGACCTTCTCCACACTGTGCCGCCATTTTCACGGCTCTAAAGTTGTGACTGGCCCCTCTGTGCTCTACTTCATGAGGCTCTCTATCTTTAAGTGTGGGAACCTCTCGTTATCCACAAGATCCCAATCTTCAAACTTCATTTTGGCCATGCAACCCAGGTGCGAGCCCTCAAACACAATTCCATCGGGGAGGAGCAGGGTCTGGAGTGCGCTCTTAGTGGCATCTAGATCCTTTGGTATCTTAGTTTTCCCTTGTTAAGTAAACTTGACTAGGGATAGAGTCAAAGGAGGTTAAACAGTGATGGTTTTGGGGCATATGGTATTGTGCACCCATGGTATTCTGCCCATGGTATTATATGTAATGGAACCTATAAAAGGCTGGAAGGACTTCATTGTAATGCAAGGGGCCTAGAGGTGAGTGGTGAAGGATCACTTGGCCGGATTGGCCAGGGTTTTGGCCAAGGATAATGAAATTTCATTATGATTGGGTTTTTCCCCGGATTTGGGGTTTTCCCAGATAAACATGTGTGTTTATGTGTTTATGGTTGCTATTGGTTATTTTTATATTTGTTTCTCTCAGTGTTCTTAGGTAAATTTCTTAATAATTGGTATCAGAGCCAAAGGTTGTGTATTGGCTTTAGAAAAATGATTTTGTTGCCAAGGGTTATTTAGCCTGGTAGACATAGAAAGGATTGATGCATATTTTGTTCACAAATCTAATCTAAATGCAGCCAAAACAAGGTTCTACAAAGGCAGATAGATGAAGGTGAGGAAGCTGCAATCTGTAGTGGCCATGAAAGAGTTGTTGCAGGCGAAGAGACTGGAGGTAGAGGATCAGGAAGAGGAGGAGCATTGTTGTTGTGGGATCATTCGGCAGGAATAGAGAGAGCTCGGAGCAGATCTATGTCTCGGCGAGGTCATAAGCGAGAAAGGTCAAGTGGCATGGAAGAGAATGTTGATGCCATGGATATAGATCAACCAAACAAGAAGCATTGCATGTTATCACGCTCCAGATCCAGATCAAGGCCTCCTGGTGAAGTCACCCTAGGCGAGGGTTTCAAGGATTCATCTCAGAATTTAAAGATAGTTAAACTTGGAAAGAAGGCAACAAAGAAACAAAATAAGGATGCCCACAATTGAGAGAAGATGGGTTAGAATAGCAGCAACAATAAACAAAAAAAATAAATTAATGAAGTCAAAATTATTGCATGTAAATGGGCATACTACTGTAAGACCTGATAAGGCATGTGTACCCCTCGGTGATCACCAGTAAATTCTGGGTTAGACCTAGGTGATAGGGGGGATTTCGGGTTAACAGTACCCCGGGTAAAAACTTTGAGGGGGGTAAGAGCTAGAGTGAGCGCGATTGTCTCACTTAGCAGGTTTGGCTGGAGTTAGTCAAGGAACCCCAAGTCAAGTTTAAGGGGGGAATTGTTAAGTAAACTTGACTAGGGATAGAGTCAAAGGAGGTTAAACAGTGATGGTTTTGGGGCATATGTTATTTTGCACCCATGGTATTCTCCCCGTGGTATTATATGTAATGGAACCTATAAAAGGCTGGAAGGACTTCATTGTAATGCAAGGGGCCTGGAGGTGAGCGGTGAAGGATCACTTGGCCAAATTGGCCAGGGTTTTGGCCAAGGATAATGAAATTTCATTATGATCGGGCTTTTCCCTGGATTTGGGGTTTTCCCAGATAAACATGTGTGTTTATGTGTTTATGGTTACTATTGGTTATTTTTATATTTGTTTCTCTCAGTGTTCTTGGGTAAATTTATTAATATCCCTTTCCACAAAGGGACGTACTCGGGTAATTTCGCTGCAGAGCACACCGGCTGGATGCCGTATTCCATGTCTTCTGCTTCCTCTATCTCATCGTTGAGAGCCTGTAGGCCCTCCTCCTCGTCATCTATCTCAATGGTGACAGCCTTGCCCTTTTTTTCCATTAAGATTTTACCAAACCGTGGGTTCCTCAGGGACCTGTGAACTGGTCCCGCTACCTGCTTATCTTTCTTGGGCCTCGGTGTCTGAGGCTATTTCGGAATTTCTAGCGTGACCTTAGTATCTTCGGGAACATCATGTACCATGGGGTTCTGCGCAGCCTCGTCAATGGTTCCTTCTGTAGAGCCCAAACCTCTCCTGTAGTTGTCATCTTGTTTGAACTATTTGTGGTCAATCGCAAACTTCGAAGCTCAAATATTGCTCAGTGCTCAACACTTTGTGCTCTAATCAAATACTCAAATCTCAAGTGAACAAGTGTTGTCTCGTGGCTAGCCCCTAGAGTTTTATAGTGCCTTTTGAATTCAAATTCAACTGTTCTCCCCAATTATGGGCCATCAATGCTTTCTTGGTGGAAAATTTCCCCAAATCTTTCCCTTAATCTGTGCCTTAAATGCCCGTCGCTCACTCCCTTTTGCCTTAAATTGGACATCCCGTCATGAATAGTGACACTAACGGTCACTTCCCAGCCTACTCGCGTGGTAGCGCAACCCCTTGTGTGCGGTCACGACCCTTGTGACATGTTGATTCTGCGTGCACCTCCCTCATCACATAGCTCCCAAACAGACTCTTTTATAGTCTCGTGCTCTCTTTCAACTACCTGGAGTGATGAGACTATGCTTCCTACGGCTAGTCAGGTGGTCGCACCACCTGTGCGATACTTCAACTCGTCTTCCAGTATAGTCCATGGAAACTCCTCAATTGCCTTCGCAACAGTCGGCATCGCGTGTTCTACTGTATATAGTGTGCTCCCCTGGTTACTTCGTTTGGTGAGGTGCAGTTGTAGCCATGGCAGTAGAGTCATAAATTCTCAACGGCAATCCTCTAATCCAGAGGTATGATCACCCGCACCTTGTCTTGTTATCCTTTTTTGATCGACGAGACATGCTTGCTTGATCTTGTTTTCCAAACTTTTGACCTCGGCATCCATCAAAATGCTTTTCTTCCTCAGTCGTACCCAGTCTTTTTCAAGTTCTCGAAGTCTAACTTTCCCTCGCCGAACAGCTTCTTGAATCTCTATGTGTTCGACCTCGCATAGCTATGTGATGTCTTTGTTCTGGTCTTCGCATACTGCCAAAACTGTAGGAGCTATTACGTGTGGATTCCTATTTGCATTCTCTACAAAAATTACGGTCCCTACTCTGTTTTGCACCTTCAAAATCGGTTCCGCGGTCAGGGTTTTACACATGGTCCTGTAGGCCCATCGAACCATTAGTACGCACAGGTCCCAATCAGTGTGTATTACCTAGTGAACCTTGTTCAATACTTCACACACCCTATCGAATGCTTCACCATGGATAATTGGTAGCAAGCGTCACCTTTCCTACTGTTGTAGTTTTTTCTGATTCTCTATTCGAGGAGTGGTGTGTGCTTGTGTGGGCTATACAGCATATGTCCGTACCCATCGGGAAAGGTGGGTGTGCAAGTCTTTCTGCCCCCACTGGCTAGCTCGTGTTCTGAGCTAGGGTTTTCCAAAGTGTATACGCATCATCCTTCTACATCCGCTCTAGTCCTCAAAACTTCCTTGATGCGTACCCCACCATCATGCGAGCATCGCACGCAATGCCCACTTTAGTGCATCGAACTTCTATTGTTCTGGTACTGCACTTTCAAATTTTCTCAGGAATTCATCCACTGTTGTCAACCTGTCATATGTCAGCAAGTCCCTTGCTTTTGTTATCATGCAGCGCAGTGATCTAACCATCATGTTGCGATTAAGAATTGTTACTTCATGTAGCAGATTCTGCCATCATTCTATCTCTTCGTCTGAATCCAAGGTGCAGGAGCTTTCGATCTCCTACGAAATCCTTCCATCTGCAATCAGATTCACCCAATCCTCTTCTCGTGCAGTTATCTTATAAATACAATCGAGATCATCATCACTATCATCGCCGCGCACTGGTTCAGTGTATCACGCTCCTTCGGTTGGATCTAGCGGTACTACTACGTGCAGTGACTTTTTCTCAAAGATCATTTTGTGCTTCTTCAGATTTATGACTCTGTTCATATCGGTGGCCCAGTCTATCCCTAGTAGCACAGGATAGGGATTGTTGTCATCGAAAATCTCTATCACTTCAAAATCTGCCTACGCGCTCGCACCTTCAATATCTAATGTTACCCCTTGCAATCTTCCCATGGTCAAGATCTTTTATTGGTTCACCGTTCGTAACTAAATAGGAGAGCACTGTAGCACGGGTCTGCCCATGCATTCCCATGTTTGTTTTGGTAGTACATTCACATCCAATCCCAGATCCAGGATTACCTGATCCATTTCATATTCTCCAATTTGTGCAATCAACCTCATTTCCCTTCCTGTGCGCAATGCATGCTTTCCAAGTTTCTGGACCACGTGCGGTTCTCCTGACCTTGCACACCTAGTGATAAGTTCCTGTAGCCCCTTTACTACCTTGCTTTTGCGTAGCAGTTTCTATCTCCAGAAAGTTAGTGAGCATTGAAGGATCCATTTGTGGTTCTAACTGATCCTTACTAGCTGAGGTGGAGGGTGAGACGGGTAGCAGTGTATGTGGAGGTGGTAAACACGGAATGCGCTACCTTATCAGACTGACCACGCTTCTCAGAGAAAATTTCATGAGCTCTTCCTTGCTTTCCCATGAGGGGGAAATTAAGGGACTGGTTTCCAATTCTTCACTACTTCCACTTCTATAGATCTTCCCAATTCGCGTAGTTCCAAACATATTTTTTTTGCATAACCCGCTTTTCACACAGTAGCATCTTAATCCAAGTATTCAAAGATTTAATATACTTAACTCGCAATCCCTTGAGGAAACATCGCTCCACCTCATTAAATCTGACAGTCATATTTACCACAAACTCAGTGATAAATCATCCTATGATTCGGTCGAGCCAATGGTCCACAGCTCGTGCGATCTTATCTCTTGATGCTTCTAGTCTACGCACTAATTCCAGAGTCCACACGATTGGTTTGTTGAGCCTACACCTTCCCTAACTATCTGCTAGCTTCGCGATCCACTCATACAGCTCAGAAGGAAAAGATGCAAAGAAAATTTCGTGGATTTCCATATACAAGTAGCACTCCAACCATTGTTCCTTAATCACTCGTGGATTTCTATTTTCCTGTGCCGCGAACTCGTGAATCTTCTTATCCAACCACTCTTCAATTTCTTTCATTATTGGATTCCAGTGGCACAACATCAGACATCCCTTATGCAAATCCTGGTTCCAAAACGGAACCATTTGTTGGCTTGTATGGGCCTGACCCAGGTTCAGAGGTGATTTAGCCAAGCAAATCCTGGTACTACTGGCCCTTTCGGCAACATTCCACAGAGCGTGGACTAAGGTCTCACCCGAAGTAGTATGGGAGGGTGCTAGAACCAAGTTTCCACACCCTGGGGATGTCTGATGAGCTTCTGGAGGTTCGCAGTTTGACCCTATGTGCACGTTGCTACGTGCACCTGTTAGTCCCTTGCAACCTGTGATGTTGCTTCCACATAGCCCTCCTCGTGGTGCAACCCATATTATACCCAAGTTCCTTGCTATTTAATGTTTTATTACCCGATTACTCAACTTATTTGTGTAAGAATAGTGATAATTAACAGCATATCCAGCTATCATATCAATGCGCAGAATAAACAAAATAGTATAAATGTAAAGAAGGCAATACACAAGAAGATACAAAAATTGGAATCAACTTCTCTTTATTATTCTTATATCAAGATTACAAACTTGACACTACCCTGCACACTCAGTTGTAGTGGTCTGCGCACTCAACTGTAGACTCTACTAGGCCTCTGTGCACTCAGCTACAGAGTCTCTTCCTACTACTATGACCCAATACACTTAGACTCTTACTCTATGCTTGAACCATGTGTATTCATCTATCTCTCCAATTCGCTCTCTTTACAACTTAAAGCCTCACTCTATTTATATAATCCCATGGTTCGCGGACCATGGATAGGCCGACATGACATTACATTACTTTACAATACTTAGGGCAGACAACCCTATGACTCATCCTATACTTTGCGCTCCATGCTCGTAATTCATGGAGTCTTATAATACATTTGACCAAAACTTGGGCTTTGAGCCCCAAAACATGTTGTGGGGGGGATTCCATGCCCAACACTTTGACTAGGTTGAATTATACTAGCCTCTAGCATTTCTGCAAACATATGTCCAATTTCACTCTTGTGGGCATAGGGATATCTCTAAGGCCTGATGTTTGGAGGAACACTTCCTGGAATCAAATGAATAGCATGATCATGATCATGAATAGGTGGGAGACCATTGGGAGTCTCAAATACCTTGGAATGATTGTCCAAGACGTTTTGGAGGTCTGGAGAAATAGATGATTTCGATGTGGGAACCTCTCGCGAACATAATTGTGAAATTATGCCTCATTGTTCTTTCTTTAGAAAATTTATCGTTCCATTAGAGATGATTATCTTTAATGGCTTCCCTACGATACCTCTTAATTCAACTTCCTTTCCTTCTGAAGAAAATTTCATGAAAAGTTCTTGAAAATTAAAAGCTAGTGTACCCAAGTATTGTAGCCATTGGACTCCTAGTACAATATCGACACCACCCATTGGAATGGAAAGAATTGGGCTATTCAATACATATTCTCCCATGGATAACTTGATGTTATGACACTTTCTAGAGAAATTTATAGTTCACACTTGCAACCATCACTTGACACTCTAGTGCTGGATATAGGAAGCAATTCAGTTCCTTGGCTATCTTACAATGAATAAAATTATGGGTACTGCATGAATCAATCAACACTATTACCTTTTTCTTCTTGATATGTCCTTCTATCTTGATGGTTTGAGGAGTGGTAATTCCCACCAATGCATTACAAGATATGGTTGGATTCATTTCTTCTTTATCTAGGCTTTGTTCCTGGAGTATATCCTCTCTTTTGACCTTTCTTGCTTCTTTTCTTCTTCCTCTTCACAATCTATGTAGAATAATTTCTTCTCAGCACAATTATACTTTAAGTGTATTGCTTATCACAATGTAAAAAAATCCCTTCTTGATCTTTTTTCTTCCTAATTGTTGTGGGAATGTCAACCCTTATAAGTTGTGGAATACTAGGGGAACCACTTCCATCTTTATTTTTTTTTCGTTGTGAGTGGTATGCTTCCTGGTTGCCATATTTTGCTTTCCATTTTTCTTGCTAACCTGAATGCCTTCTCTAATGAATCAGGTTCCCAAAGGCGAACATCATGTTGGATATTATCCTTTAAAGAACCTATGAACACATCAATCCTATGCTCCTCTGGAATATCTTTTAACCCTTATGTTCAATTTTTGGAACTCCTCAATGTGCTCCATTATTGAACCCTTTTGTTTGAGACTTATCAATTGGCTAAAAAAAGTGTTGCTTTTTGTATCTTCATAATGTTCTATCAATTTTTCCATAAAAATTTCCCAAGTGATAAATTGTTTACGAGAGCAAAGCCATTGATACCATACAAACTGATTTGGTTCCAAATATAAAGTTGCCATACGTACCTTTTGTGTGTTTTGCACATTATTGAGATCGAAAAATTGCGTCCATCTGTAATATCCATGTTGCGGTATCCTTGCCATCAAACTTCCTCATATCGATTTTTGGAATATGGTGGGTCTTTGATCCAACATTAGAGTCTATGGAATTCATGATTAACTTTCTTTTGTTCTCATCATGCAGTTCTTACTACCTTTCACCTTAGTGACAATTTCTTGTATAGCAACTTAA